>JASCZW010018709.1:0-14974 GCA_034211315.2 Aedes japonicus | reverse complement strand
ATGCCCCGTTTCAGTTGTATTGCTGGTCGCTATTTACAATGGAGAAACGTACATTCTCTTCCTATTAGGATGAATGAAAGTGGCTCCCTAGGAGGCATTTGGATATTTGTCTATACAGAAGGCATCGTTTTGATGGTAATTGGAGCCTCAGTCAAGGCCTTGAGGCGAAAACTGGCACAGGCGGCGTCTAGCATCTGCCGTTAATTGGACCCAAGGTGCTTCGAGGGTTTCTATGCCAAAGAAGTGGGCACGCCATATTTTTATTTGTCACCAGCCAGTAACAGTCGACGGGGATAAAATCCCCTTAAAAAGGTTCATAAAAATCCTGGGGGTTACTTTTGACCGTCTTCTCGGCTCCGTTCCACATTTCGACAGGGTTCGAGGGAGCTCGTGAAAGCAGACGAATCCTGCTTAAAAATCAGGCTGCAGGAAACACGCTACACTAACATCAGATACTAGGCTGCAAGTCTGGCCTTGCTAGCCATAATTAATTCGTTACTAACCTTTGGACTGGAGGTCACGGCAATAAGTATTGAAACCCTAAACACTGAAGCTAGCAGCCAACGCTAGTTGTTGATCAAAATAGATACCTTTGATCTTCTAACTTCAACGCCGGCAAGAGCGGCTTGCGTGGATGCAGGAATTCTGCCGTTTGACAAGTAATATGCCACTGGACCATCGGATTCCTCAAAAAACCTCCGGACCAAACAGGCAGAGGACAACCAACTCCTCACGGAAAGCGCCGGTAAGATGGTCTCACCGGTGTATGGGATCCCACTGGTGTGGCGCCAAAAGGGTTGGAACATGTTAAAAGCAAAGAACCTGACTCGTCAATGAAAAACCAATTCCAAGCAGGTTCCAACGCGATTACATGCGCCCGCTACCTTTCATTCAGGTGAAAGGTGGCTGGGCTGCAGTCAACTTCGCCGTTTTTTTGGACAGATCAACAGAGTAGCGCTGGTGGTTGACAGATCTGTGGGTGTCTCAGGGCTTGATCTGATCACCTATCGCATCGCCTCCCAGATCGGTGCAACGTTTTATCTGCAGAGGCAGCGGTGAGTTTACGGATTCAGCTAGCGTAGTGGCTGCACTAGAGTCGAACAAACGCAATGCCATCCTTCAGATTCAAAAGAATCAGTGGAAGGCTCCATAGAATAAAAAAATCATATGGATGACAGAGTCATTCCAGGAATTCCGAAGCATTTCACACAAAAATCTGGTCAAAGCTTCTGACGGCATGAAACCGTGGGTAACCAAGGTCATCGAGATCAAATGGGCAGAAGAATGGTGATGTGCTGGGCAAGTAGGAACGCAAGAATGTTTTTTACGGAGGCTTAAAGGAGATATCATCAAGTGGGAAGACCCTGAAGGTGCCGCCGCACGGCGCATGGGAAATATATGCTATAGTTCACTATGACATAGCGGGTGTGTATCTCATTTCACATAGCTCTGTAAGATTCGAAAAAACGCTTTTGCAAAAATATGAGTTTTATGAAGTAATAGAAACTTTCTATTCAGGGAAGTTCTTCAGAGGAATATCATGGAAGTTTTTCAGAGGAACTACTGGGAAGTTCTTCAGAGGAAAACTTTAGAACAACGGAAGGAATTTGACGTTTGCATTAAATAATGGACTTTTTAGGGTTGGTGATAACAAGAGCCTCAGACAGATAATTGCTTTTGATAAATTCCCCATGGAAGGTAATTGGTCCAGCTTTTGCTTGCTGAAATAATGCTGCGCCCTTGCGAGCTGTTTCCCGGCAGTTAACCGGAACATTTGCTGTGGCAGAACGAAAACATGCGTGCAAAGTCATTTTTTTTGAGTTTATTCTTCGTTTTATTTATCCATTCCACCTCAGTTTTCACGACAAAAATGTTGGCCCAGAAATTCTCGATGGGACGCTTGGGACGATGAGCGGGCTCGCCGACTTGGGTACCACATCCATATTTAGCCGCTCAATATACTCCAACGATCGCTACGAGTAGTGGGCCGGCGCCAGATCTGGCCAGAACATCGCGTCTTTGCGCTTATTTTGATTTCTGTGATTTACGACGCAACTCTCGGCAGTCATTTCGTACTATAAATGTCCCCGTTCACGGTCAGTCCGGGAGCAAAAGAAGAGCGGCTTTGACATCCCCTTGTCGCTGAAGATTAACGTCATCACGGTCCATCACCTTCTTGGGGAACTTGGTGTGTGAAATTAGTGCCCTGCCAGCTGTTGCCATCCAGAGTGAGATAGATCTCGCCGCCCATCACCACCACCACGTCACGATCTCGCCGGGAGAATCGAGTTGACCATCTTATTCAGCTCCGAAACCAGTGGACGCGACTTCCGCTTCCTAACGCGTATGTTCATGTTCGCCAGGTACTTTTTCCCTATTTGGCCGATTGAACCGACCTCCGGGCCAAACGCACGCTGCGATGTAGCCACTTTTCTCTGGGTTTTCCTCTTCAGCATCCTTTGGAGCATCTTGTCGCTTAGGGTCGTCGGCCGTCCGGAACCGGGCTTTCTTGCTATGATCTGATTGTTGCCAAATAGTGCCAAGATGTTTTAGATGCTGGAACGGGCGTATCCGGCGTCCACAAAGTGCTGCACGATGTCCGTTTTCGACGCAGCAGGGTGCCGTTCTTTGAACGCGCATAATTCTGAACGGAATTGCTTCACTGTTTTCTTTTTCACGGTTAGAGTTCGGCTGATAGAGCTGTCAAATTTTGTCTGCTGACTCATGCGTTACTATGATTGATGCTGCTATGGGTAGTTTTGTCAGTGCGGGTGAAGGTGAATCCATGAAAAATCGGCTATTTTTTAAATGCAAGTGTTATTTCATATTACTGGATAGGAAATTCGGAAAAGAACAAGACCAACGAAAATGGACTAGCAAAATAAATTCAAATAAATAGGGAACTTAAAGTCCCAAACACTAGAGTGGTCCCTTCTTGACTCGTATTGGGTGAAAACTTATTATAATAAGGGGTTCTTCAAAAACTTAGGAGAGCCACTTTAGGACCCTTCTCGTATTATTCACTCGATAAGAGACGAACCAGCCTTTGGCTGAAAGTCTCATAATAAAGAAACATACAAAGAACTTCCTCACTCAACCATTTAAATTGTGAGGTTTAACTGTGTGGAAAAACTCTGCATAGTTTGAATCAGAGTACAATGAGATTAACATGGACGATTTTTGTGAGCAAAAAAATAGAATGGCAATGAAAATCAACCATAACAATGGCCATTAATAGATTTAGCGATCCCGCAGCTTAAAGTGCATTGCACTTCAACAAAGTGATCGTTTTCACCGAAAGACCACACACGAGATCCTCGGAAGTGTCAAATGCAAACTCTTCCAATGCCATAAAAACTCACTCAAGGGGTGGAATAGCTCTCACAACTCTCAAGCATTCCCACCAGCACCTATTCAAATTAACTCACCGCTGTTCAACGATCTACGAATTTGGAAAAACGCAACTGTCATCGGAGGCCCATTGTTTACACGCACTTCACTCGAGCTGGGTAATGAATGCCGCGCTCTCCTCCGTTGTCATGTGTCTGAGCAATAAATTGGTTGCTTGGATGTGAGCCCAGCTCTCGCTGCCACCTCCGGAGAAGAGATGCTAAGTCACAATTTAGTCACACTCTGTGTGACTGTAATTGAACAGTGACGACAACACGTGACGACAGAAAAGCTTGACAAGGGCAATTATGTGAAGAGCGCGATCAGGTTGCGATTATGCCTTTTCATCGTCGCGTTGGGGTGAAATTGATTCAAACGAAATAGAAAGTACTTAACGTAGCGCAAGGGTACAAGGGATTGATTTCGAAAGCGTGACAAATTCCACAAGTGCGGTCATTTGCCGCGCGAAAATTGACGCACAAATTTGGCGATCATCTTTTGACCCTTTGTTAAATTTGAATGGGTAAATTAATTGAGCATGAATTGCGAGTTCCACTTGGAGAGGAGAAATTTTAATTTCTACTAATGGAAAGACCGAAAACGTTTCTACGCATCGTAAATTCAACCGTGCATGGCAGGAGGGATGTCTGGAAGGCATCGAATCTTTTTTTTATTCACGGTTTTAGTTGAGGTGTGGTCAGTCTACTAGTGGTGTACAGTCAGTATTACTAGGTGGTGAGTTCAATAGACAGTTTGGTTGACATATGTTTGATCTCGAATGTTCTCACCAAATGGCAATAAAGTTTCTTTGAGAACGAAGTTGAGAGCTAGCAATAGACCTGCGTTTAAACTAAGAGTGGGACATTTTAAAAGATTGTTTTTTCATGTTTCATAGTTTGCCATTGCTTCTTCAAAAGCTCCCAACAGATTTGTATTGTCTTAATAGCACTCCTTCCTATTCAGTTCAGTTGCAAGTCAGAAGAGTGTGTTAGCTAGTTTGCGCATTTATCTCTGCATGAAATAGCAAATTTCTACCCGTCCGCGTTGGTAATATTTCCAGAAAGCGCTCGGATATCGATCTACTGTACATGTTAACACAACGTCTGATAGCAGTATTGGCAATTTCGTGCACGCGCAAGACTGAGTGTCCGTTAGTGGGGGGCACTTATTCGATGGCGAAGCCTATTTTTTTTGGCAATTGTTCAACACATTTAAAGAAACTTCACATGACTTCCCATTCCCCATTTCCTATTTTCAAATATAGGTTATGACCTTTGTAGCTACCAATTGTTTGATGGTCAGGATTGAACTGCTGGTGTGAACACACTGAAGCACTCATAACAACTTATGATTTTGTATTCTTCTGGCAACCTGTTACATGTATCGTAGTAAACTCATAAGTCGTTCAACAAGCAATCAGAAAAATCGAAGCTCCTCCTCCATATATCGCACCATTTAAATCGACCTCACGCATAACCACAATCTGAAAACCACCGTCTACTTGATCCGGGTTCAAGATAGTTAAGCTCCCAGTGCTGCACCCCGTTATATGGCTCAAACAATCAAAACACTCTTACGGACTGCTAATTGAAACGATTTTAGTTGATTCGTTTGCTTGTATTGTGATTATGTGGTTACAAACCAACAAATTTAGATTATGCTAACCTCTCCCGCGCTTCCACATTTAATACGGTTGATCGGCCTTCGAATGGTCTGCTGGAACCGGTGAAATGCTAAATAAAGCTACAGGGGAGAAACAAAAACAAATTTGATTTTCTTCTACCCGCTAACCGATATATGTATGTGCGCTTTCAATTGTGCTTTTACTCTCCTCCACAGCGTGGAATCCCGAAATGGGAGTAGGTGTTTTCTGCCAATACGCAAAGAGTTCAGCCAAACTGGCGCGAAAGAAAGTGGTGCAAATTGTGTGTTAATGGAGAAGAAGAGAATTTTTTTTGGAAGCGTAAATTATGTAATGTGGAGCACTGTGTCAGTTGGGAACGGGAGGCACTTTCACTGGAGGATAGAAATAACAAATAACATATAGAAGGTCAATGGACTGCAATTTGGCAACTGGGTTCACGCTCCGGAGTAATGAAAATTTTAATTAGATATGTAGTTGATAGAAAGCTTTATATTTATATCGGCATGTATCCTTAAGGGGGCCACGTTTCACACAAGACTTCGAAAATAAAGCTAACGCCTGGTTCCATTGAGGATATGAACTGATAGCATTATTCAAAGCAAATGAAGGTATTGCAAAAATCAATATTCCCATTAAAGGAAAATCTGGAAACTTATAAGCTAATTATAGTTTAATGTCTTTTTTTTTAACTAAGCAAATGGAACAAGGAGATATTATCTCCTTTCAAACTTGCCTAGAATAATAACATGGTTTTTTTAAATACAGATCGAAGAACAACAATGCTGGCTACCGCACTACAAATATTATTTAACGAAAATCGTGAGAGTAATTTCGGTAATATAAATTACAAAAAAGGTGAATAAAGACAGTCTCTTAATGTTAGGTTTGCCCGTTTTAAAACGAACTAAAAATGAATCCTGGTAAGTATGAGTTTTCGAGTGTAATACCTGCAACTAGAAAATAAGAAGGAAGATCATTAATTTCCAGTAAATTTCAACTACACAGAAAATTAATTTTAGTCTATTTTTCGAAATCTATTCGTTGTTGTTTTGCAACGAAACTGATTTATACTTTTTATGAAGCTACCTTCGTAATTAATGCCAGACGTGCAACTGTCAAAAGCATGAAGCATTTGTTGACACAAAAAGAACTTTCATGCATTGTACGAAAACAATTTAAAAACTACGAATATTTTGTTGCAAACTAAAAAGAAACATCTCTCTGGTGGTTGTATGAATGACTGACAGATCTACTTTATCGACTCAATCTACTTTACAGAATTACATTTGAAATAAAAAGCGCAACCACGTGGAACTGTCCAGCGTTTTTTTTTTTTGAATGTTTCTGACATGGCATTCGATCCTGTATTTTTGGAAGGAGCTGTTTTTGAATCCGTGGTTGATCTCACTAGGCCATGGTGACTCGTGAAATTACAAGCCGTGGCTCTTGAGCCAACCTAACTGATATAAAAACGTGCAATGATAGCATTTCACCAGTCAAAACGCAATATGAATGTTTCATGTTTCATGTTCATGTTCATGAAACGCAAATACATTTTCAATGTGTCTTTATTGCTTATCTTGACAGATATACGGATTTCGACTACAATGTGCAGACTTTTTCAGTGTCCTGTACTTATACTCGTCTGGTCGTGGAATCTTTCTTCTCATTATCTAGAAATTAAACCGTGGCCCATTTGGTATTGGAACAAACATGTTTGATTCTTACAGTGACCCTAGTGTTCGGATTTGTAAACTATGACATCTCATGTGTTCCCTATAACAATAACGACATCAAAAGTATTGATGAAATATATTCCGGGAAAAGTCCGAAAATTTCTTTAAAAATGAGGTGGTACATAAAGTCGAACATTTAAGTTGAATATTATTTTGTTAATGTATATCCGAAATATGCGCTATAGTCTATGCTTAAATTCTTAGCGACCACACCTTAAATACGTTCATTACTTTCAATTGAATAAGTATTTTATTTCTAGTAGTATTCTCATTTTGAACTATTCAAAGTTCTACTCAGATTAAAGGGAATTCAATTTTTTTGCAAAAGATTATCTGCATAGCGAAATACCGTGAAATAAGCGTTATATGGTCTGCATGAAATAATTTGGACACGCAATATCTGTAGTTAGACATGCATGAAGCATTTATTTTCTGTTCAAATGTGTCTGAGTAGCGGACTGTATACTTGACCACCATGAATATTTCATAAAGCGGAACCACGGGAATTTTGGAAAATTTAATTTGCGTATATTTACTTCCTCCCCACTGTTCTCTTGAGAAGTAAAAGAGTGAAGTCAAATGTAAATACATCAAACTTTTTTTTTTTTGGTTCAAGAGAACTAAAAAAATTACAACTACTCGCGATGGGCGCTGATGAACTTTTGAAAAATAAAAGCTTTGCTGCACACCTCATGCGCGCCAACAATGCTTGTGAGCTTCTGATAAAATCAAATTTTGATGAGTTGCCAAACTGATCGCAGTAGTGGGGTGCGAAAACCCACTACTCAAAAAAAAAATCTTTGAGGTGTCAGGTTGCAGCCCGAACATCATCCCCGGCGGCGAAGGATCAAGAACACAAGTTAAAGCTATCCAGGGTTGGAAGCGGGGCCAGTTTGTATATTGACCGCCGTTATATCCCATGTCGAGTTCGAATATTGATCACACGGGTGAATGCAGGAAATTCCAGGTCCAGGTTTTTTCAATGACTCCAAGCTTCCAGATTTGCGTTGGTAAGTAATCTTCCTTAACCATTATAACCATTCCAAGACGAACTTTTGAAGTCGTCTTGGAACTTTTACCAGGTACTCCCGATACCAACGATTCCAATACTTTCCTCGAAGAAGTTACACTTACTTCCAGTGAGACAGCCTGTTAACTAGAATTCCCTTGTACGTTAGCTCCGGTATCACGGTCAACGGCCGATCAACCAAAAAAAAACCTGGTTTTAGGGGTTCTGGATCCATGGCATCTTCCGGATGGGCATAAAGAGGCCGTGCATTTAAAAGGATCTCGGTTTGACACAAAAGCGTCGAAAACTCCATCATATTATGAGAGGCAGGATTTGTAACCCAAGTAGCACACTACGATCATAATTAGTTGTTGTAACTTGATTATGACCTAGTAAGTCATATTTATGTTATCTTCAGTGAATGGCAACAAGTGTGCTACTAGGAAGTTTCCTTTAAGACGGATTTTTTGCTCTTTGTCCCAGCTTTCCACAGTCTACCCATGTGGGATAAGCCTGGAAGAATCGTTTTTCATTTAATTTTACGTGGTTCTGGAACGCCTTGTCAGGACACGAATCTGTGCAGCGCGGCGATGAAAACATTTTCAACTGCCTCGAGATGCATCCCTTTCATTACCATGCAGATAAAAACGAAAACGTACCATTTTAAAGTAGCGACTTTCCTTACAGTTTGCTTAGTGAAAAAAGAGCCGGCAAAGTCCAATACTACCCTTTCAAATGCTGAAGCTTGATCACTGCAACTCGATGGAAGATCTCCCATGAACTGCTCGAGGGTCCTGGGATTTACTTTCAAGCAACGAACACAACTTGGTGTAATCTTACGCACCGCAGAGCATCCATGCACAAAAAAATATTCTCTGCGCAAGGTTCCATTGGTGGACTCGGTGCACCTGATGAAGCTTTCCACTACAGCGTTTTGGTTTTTTAAGTTGTTCATATATTTGGGAGGCTCAATTGCGTTAGTACACTGAAAATTAATTTTCGTTTATATTACGAAATCGAAGGAAGGACTAACAAATCTATTCGTTGTTTTCTGCAACGACACTGATTTGTACTTTTTAAGAAGCTACCTTCGTATTGAATGCCAAACGCACAACTGTCAAAAGCACGAAGCATTTGTTGATACAGAAAGAACATTCGTTCATTCTACGAAAACAATACAAAGAGCTACGAGTGATTTGTTACCAATAAAAAAGCAATGCCTCTCCGGCGGTTGCATGAACGACTGACAGATCTACTTTATCGGCTCAAAATAAAATTGAAAAAAGCGCAACCACGCCGAGAGTTGTTCAGCGCTTTGATTTTTAATGTTTCTGACATGGGGTTCGATCCTATATTTTTAGGAAGAGCTGTTATTGAGTCCGTGGTTGATCACACTAAACCATGTTGACTCGTGAGAAGCAACCTGATTATTGTGCATGAGGTTCTAACAATCGACAGCGCTTGCATTTCTATTTTGGGATAAATTAATGATTCCCGCCATCCCAGCAGCAACACCAACATTTATGAGTACGATCGAAGGGAAGCAGCGATTGGCTGGTCTTTACGAAATTCATGTTGTGCATTGTACAAAAAAGGTGTAATGATAAGCATTTTGTTAGATGACAAGACAAGAATGTTTCATACAATACACGAGACATTTGTTCTATGTACAAAATCCATGTTTACGAAACGAGTGAAAGTTAATTTACGAAAATAAATTTTCAGTGTACAGCGTTTTGGTTGGGTAGAATCTATTGGTGTTTGCTTTTGAACGACAGATTCGAGTGACGCCAACGGCCACCCACACGCAAGACTCCTTTATATGGATTCAGACTCTTCTAATTCTTGGAGGATTCACCTAACATCAGCTTGCCTATTTCTGTCGCGAATTCTTGATATTGCACAACAGGATCTTAATTACGATTGCCTCTCGGAAATGGTTGGGAATGTTGATACGACACGCTTATCGCTCCTTTCTTGCAGTTCCTGCAGAACAGCAGCATATAAGCCACCACTCGTTGCAGCTTCCGAAAACTCTCGAACTTCTCGAATATATGTAGCACTTCAGGCTCCACCATCGTTGCGACGGTGGCATGCTTGAGCAAACATGTTCATCCAGCAAGGGTGCCGGATTGTCAACTTGATAAATTTCTTCTCTCAAGAATGCTAGACCATTCCACCAAAGAGCACTACTGGATAGCACTTGTCGGCAGGATGTTAGATGGATGCATAGTTAAGTGGAATTTCAGAAATATTGAGATGCACCGTCTGAAGTAAAAAGTGCAATAAAAATGGATTCTGGCCAAATTTTATCAAGTGTGGATGAGCGTAGAAAGATGCCAGCTTCAAAATAGAGCAAGGGAGATCAGGTTGCCATTGCAATCAAAGGTTAGATAAGCGTAAAAGACGCCATCTTGGAAAATTTAAGTGAATTTAAGTGAAGTGGACCACGAGAATCACATTACCGCCCCAAGCACCCTGACTATGGATCTCGCTGTTTTCCGCTCTTGTTCGGTGATTCTCTGGTCATTTTATGCCAAATAAAAATTTCTGTCACACCTTTGTTTCTTCGGACATAGAATCATAGAATTGAAAAGAAATTCATGGAAACAATGAGCTAAATTGTTTCAAAATAATAAAAGGATCCTATAGTTCTTTTAGTAATAAGCTTTGCTCTACAGATACAGTAGAACCGTTTGTGGCTACACAGAAAAAATAATTAATTTTAACAAGCGCGTAAAATTTCCGCTCGTTTAATTCCAAGCCAAAGGAGGCGTAAACAACGCCATTGGTTGTAGTTCTTGGTGCGCCATACAACAATGTTTGCAATCTTTCATCAACAGGCTTCGATTCAGGCGTTATCTGGCTTAAATTTACGCAAAAATATCCCATTATTTTCTGCCAAATCTAGCATTCCTTTATGTGCTTTAGAAAGGGAGAAAATTCTAATGTTTATTTTATCTGTGTAGTCGTGATCATGGTTAAAGATTTTTATTTGGGAATCAATGGTTTTGGAGTGGCAGCGACCGTTCACGAAGATTCCGGTGCATTTTCGAACGATTCACTGAAAGTTAATTTGAGTTTATATTACAAAATCGAAGAGTAATACTCACTAATCCATTCGTTGTTTTCAGCAACAGAAACTGATTCGTTCTTTATATGAAGATACATTCGTAATTAATTGCACGTGCAACTGTCAAAAGCACGAAGCTTTTGTTGACACAGAAAGAACATTCGTACATTGTACGGAAACAATGCAAAGAGCTACGAATATGTTGGTCACAAATTAAAAGAAACGTCTCTCTGGTGGTTGCACGATGGACTGACAGATCACTTTATCGACTCAAATGTAATTGACAAAAAAGCGCAACTACGTGGAGTTGTCCAGCATTTTTTTTTATTATTTTCTGACATGGGGTTCGAACCTGAATATTTGGAAAGTGCTGATTCTGAATCCTTGGTTGATCTCATTAGGCCACGCTGACTCGTGAAAACATGTATGATTAATGAGCATGAAGTTATAGCTCACGACAACGCTTTTAATTTTATTTTGGGTTAGATAAATTATTCCCGCCATAGCAGCAGAACACCATCGTGTATAGAGTGCGGTATAAAGAGAAGCATTTCGTGCACTTTACAAAAATGTGTAATGATAGCATTTCACCAGATAAAAAGCATTATGAGATGTTTCATTACGTATACGAGACATTTTGTTCTATGTACAAAATCCATGTTTACGAAACGCGTGAAAGCTACTTTACGAAAATAAATTTTCAGTGTGCGAGCAAATAGTTTGAGGAAAGGTACATTTACTCATCATTTAAAGTCTTGGTATATATTTGCCAACCTGGTCGGAAAATTCTGTTTATGGGTGAATCTGCATCCTTTAAGTACTCATGAGTGCTACATTGAGCATTGGTTTTGCATTTTGAATGTTTCATTGATTTAATTTGAAAAGTACTGAACAATGACTCAATCCAATACCAAAACTACGTTGTGTTAGGTGGTGTCATGGCTTATGTTATTGGCAGAGCTGGAGAGCAAATATTATTAACTACATTCTCTTCAAATACAGCACAGAAAACTATCCTTTTATACAATTTTAGTCGTTTACTTTGGTATCCATGGTAAACCTTCTTTAGGTGTCGGGGTTAATTCAACCCGGAATGAATTTTCAAAATTCCATTAAAGCCTGTCCACGTTAAATTTTGGACAACAAAATAATAGCAGCAAAAAGTATTTACCCATAATTCAACAAAACCGATTGTTTATTTCACAATAAAAGAGTAATATCCACATTAAAAACAGATGAATAAGATGTTAATCTTTCTCTCTGTATAATTCGCAAGCTGTCTGTGGTACACCCGTCATCAGGCTCCGTACAGTATCCTCAGTTTCGCCTATTTTCTCTTGAAATCATTGGTACCATTTGCTTTCTTCTTAGTTTCGAAGAATTTCCGCTTAACTCGAGCCGCAATACTTCTCTATTGGGCAAAGTTCCTGGACAGTTTGGTAGATTGGATTGTTTCTTGATACGTATTTGACCTCACATAGTGACAAAAAAGCAAAAACAGAGCAGTATAGTCATGGCTTCTGACGAACCACAGAATCCGCTTTCGCAGTCATTTTTTATCTGGAAATGCTTGACAACGACGTTTCTTTGCATTGCGGTGCTAAAAACCAGACTCAGAAGCTGTTTAAAGTCATCGAGTACGTATGTTTTGCCGACCATTCTGATACAAGAAAATTTTGCTTTTCATCACGGTTGGACACCTTTATCGCTTTTTACGCCTTCAGTCTCTGCATCTGCTTCCCTTTTTGTACGTATGATTTTGACTACCCAACTTTATGAGCTACATTTCGCACAGAAAGTTTAGGATTTTTCTCAATAATGGCTATCACCTTCTTGTCCATTTGTCAGGACGCCATTCTGATTTGTTCCGCCCAACCTTCCGATTCATAGTCAAGCATAGGCAAAATGATTTGCAAACACAAAACAGAGACTCTTAGTAATTTTGGTTCCTGCAGGAGAGATCCGATAAATTCGGATTCTGCAGGCGTTCGTACAAAATGCGTTTATGCACTTCCACTTGCTTCTACGCCATTTTAATGAAATTAACAAGAATGTAAGCATGTTGTTCCACGAAATAAAGTGAAATTTTCAGCTGTCATATGGTGAAACGTTTCAGCGATCTGGAAACAATTCAAAATCAACACTGAGAGGAAAAATGGAAAAATGGAGGAAAAATATTTATTATAATTGCTCTGTTTCAATCGGGAATAACTCTTACAGGTTTTAATCATACTTGACCGCTCAATTAAGTATTGTGAAGACATTTGAAATCAATTTGGTTTCAAGGCTTGTAATTCAAGTTGGAACAAAACTTTTGCTCATATTGTAGCGATCCTGGTGGATGATTTGGAAGATCTTGGCGCCCACGTGTTGGGAATTTTGTCAAGCTTCACGTATGGTGCGACGATTTCGTAAATCGACTGTACTTTGTAAACAATGAACATGGAAGCCGAAAGAAGGGAAAAAAATGTGCACACAGTTATTTGGAAAATCCATTGTGGTCTGCATCTAGGCTGATAAACAGCTGAAATTGCCAAAATACCATATGCACGTTATCAAACGGTATAAGGAAACATTGACGACGATTCGAAGCCTCAAACCAATCGTCCGAGTGAGACACTATCGACCGGAGACTGCGTGGTAAAATTTTAGAATACGATTAAGAGGAATCCCAATCTGTCGGACCGTGATTTGGCCAGAAAATTCGGTGCTGCCCATAGTACCGTGAGGAGAACTCAACTCCGGGAAGGAATCAAGTCGTATCGAGCTAGCAAACAGTCAGAATCGGACCATAAAACAGCATAGTGCGGCCAAAATCCGTGCTCGGAAGCTATACGACAAGTGATGACCAAGTTCGACGGGTGTCTTCTGATGGACGATGAAACCTATGTCGAGAGCTGACTTCGGGCAAATCCAGGTCAATAAATTTTTCTTGGCAACGGCTCGGAGGGATGTTCCAGCCAAATTTAAATTTGTTTTTGCCGACAAATTTGCACGAAAATTCATGATTTGGCAGGGCATTTTGCAGCTGCGGCAAAAAAAACGAAAGTTTTCGTTACAAATAAGACAATGACGTCGGAACTATACCAAAAGAGTGTCTCCAAAAACGAATTTTGCCGTTCATCTCGATCCCACGACCATCCCGTAATGTTTTGGCCAGATTTGGCAAGCTGTCATTACAGCAAAGTCGTTCAAGACTGATATGCAGAGAAAGGGTCCAGGTTGTTCCGAAAAACCTTAACCCACCCAACTGCCCCCAGTTCCGCCTCTTTGAGAAATACTGGGCAATCATGAAGAGGAGACTCAAGTCAAAGGGAAAAGTTGTCAAAGACATCAATCAGATGAAGACCTGGTGGAATAAGATAGCTAAAACGATGGACGAAGAAGGTGTGCGCCGCCTAATGAGCCGTGATACAGGAAAAATTCGAGAATTCCTTCGAAACCGTGACGAATAATTTTATCCGTATTTTTTCTTAAAAGTATGAAGAAAACGCTACATTTGCATGAAAAAGATCTTGAATTCAATTATAATAACTGAAATGCAGGCAATTGTTTTTGTTCCAATTCCTATCTGAAGCAAGCTTTAGAAGCAGATGCGAACGTGTTTTAAAAAAGTAGAAAAGAGCCGAGATCAGTAGTGCGGAACCTGGAGATTGCAGCAAATACCAGCAGCAGGAAGTTCGAAGGAGAGCAGCAAGAACTACTGGAGTTTGAGGTAAGGGTTCATGACCCAGGTATTCCGTTGTTCTGCAGTAACATGTCTTTACAATCATTGGAACTTTGAAAGTCTAACTTGGTGGTGGCCAAGATGAAGGTGGTCTCGTTTTTCGATTTTTTAATTCTTATTCTATTCTATTTTAAAAAGGGTGAGAATAGAAGACCAATACATGTAATGTATAAGAGCTTATCCTAATTTTTTTTAACCAAGCCCGTAGAGTGTCAAATGTCAAGTATTCAATAATAAGAGAAGAATTGTATTAAGACATTGCGGTAAATGAATCCAGCAAGGATGCATCGAAGTAAGCTTATTGTTACGAGTTGGATCCTTGATGTTAAATCTGGTTCTTAATGTAAGAAATTTAAATCGATCAAGTATTACTGTCATTAATTGTCTCTGCAAA
>JASCZW010018708.1:0-14974 GCA_034211315.2 Aedes japonicus | reverse complement strand
AAAAAAAGAGATTCCGGAGCTGGTTTAATGCAACTTTGGTGGTTTAAGGTAATGCACTGGGAATTGGTTTGGACAACAGGGATGCCAGATATTTTTTTCAAATATCTGTGATAAAAATTCGAAATGTCTGGGAATGTCTATAAAAGTCTGTAATTTTTTTTTCACAAAATTACAAAATTACAAATTTAGATTAAAAAACAAAACAACGAAAAGACGTACTAAGAGAGCGAGTTATGTCATTTTCGCTATAAGTGTGACTATGTTAACATTTCTGCATGTATTTCTTGGATTGTATGCAACTTTACACTATTGTTTCATATTTTTAAAGTGGCACTGAAGCTTGAAGCATTCGCATAGATGACACAGTTTTCAAAACAAAAAAATTTCCCTGGAACGTTCTTTCCAGTTTTGTACTTTAAAATCATTTTCATTTTTTCATTTTCATTTTTTCGATTTAAACATTTGTGTTTCATTTGTATAGAAGACCCTCCTTTCAGGGAAGGGAGCGGTTTCTTGCTATCATAAGAACCTTCCCCTGCTCCAAAAACCACTCAATGTTAAATTTCACGCTGATCGGTTCAGTAGTTTTCGAGTCTATAAGGTTCAGACAGACATAAATTTGTTTTTATTTAAATATAGATTCTCTGAACTTTGGAAGCATTCTCGAAAACTTCGTGTATATATTGATACACTTCTTGATTTTCTTACACTTCTCAGCTTAACTTCGGGGAAATTTTCTTACTGATCAAATCTTCCAAACGAGGTGAGATGAAAAGTAAGGAATTTTAATTCCGGCATGAGTGTGTGTCCTCATAGCAAGATGTAAACAGTAGGATAGATGTTTTTTACCTTATTTTAATATTTTGTGATGAATATAATTATGGTCATATGAATTATTTTTGTGTAGACTGCTTCTTCGGTTAGTCAGTGATTATCTCTTGAATTTCAGAGAAGCTCTCTCCTGATCTCCCCCAAGGCTCTGTGCTAAAATTCTGGGAAGTTTACTCCTGAACCTCACAGAAAAATTCCTCATGAACTTCTTGGCAGTCACTCCTTATTTTTTTCGAAATTCACATTTAAGACCCCAACCTTACTTTCCTGAAACATTTGGTAAGTTTTTTTCTGAACATAGTTACTTTCTAAACATCTGATGAGTCTCATCCTGAGCTACGAGGAAAATTTCTGCAAAACTTTGGGTAAGTACTTTCCAGAATTTCTTGGAAAATCTTCTTAAAGTTGTCAGAAGTTTCTTCATGAACTTCTGAAAAGTTCTTTTCTGAACTTCCGAGATGTTCTCTTCTCAACTTCAGGGAAGTATTCTCCTGACCTACGGGAAAGTTTGTTCCTGAATTTCTGAAAAACTCCTGCTTGAACTACTAGAAAGTTTCCCATACACTTCCGGAAAGTTTCTTCCCGATTTTATCAAAATTATCTACCTGAACTTCTACGATTTCCTGAACTCCAAAAAGTTCTCATTCTGAAATGATGGAATGTTCGATTCCAAACTTTAGCGAAGCTCTCTAGCACTTCTGGGTAGTTCCAACTAGACTTTTGGTCTCTTCGAAACTTCTGAGAAGTCCTCTTGTAAACTTATGAGGAGTTCTTTACTGAGTTTTTTGAAAAATTCTTTCTTGATCGTTAGTTTCTTCCTGAAATTTGGGGAAGTTTTTTTCGGAGCTTATTCTTTCCAAACTTCTGATTGGTCCCACCCTGAAATGCGAGAACATTTTTATTTAAATTTCGGCAAAGCCGTCTCCAATTTCTAGGAAAATTACCTAAAATTTGTTCTTGAAGTTTCATCCTGGACTTCCGAACTTTTGGGAAAATTTTGTCCAGAACATTTAGGAAGTTTGTTCCGGAACTATTAGAAAATTGGTGCGCAAATTAGAAGAAAGTATCCCCTATGGTCCTAGGAAGTTTCTTTCTGTTTTCTCTAAAGAAATTTGAGAAATCCTTATTCTGAAATTTTGAAATGTTCGCCTCTGAGCTTTGGAAACGCTGGCTAGCACTTCCCGAAGAATTTTTTTTTCCAGATTTTTCGAGAAATTATAGGTAGTTTCCGTCTGAAATTTGGGTAAGTTTTTTTCTTAACTTCTGGAAAATTCAATCTTGAATTTCAGGGAAGAACTCCAAAACCTCTGAAAAGTTCCAAACTTTCAAAAAATATCCTCTTTCCTGAAGCTCTGATAAGTCCTTTCCTGATTCTTGGGGAAGTTCTGTCCTGAAATTCTGGTAAGTATGATCTTGAACTTCGGTAATGTTCGGTCCTGAACTTTTGAAGATTCGTCTTGCTTGAACTGCTTACTCCCAATATTTCTGAGAAGTTCCTACCTGACCATCGGAGAGGTTTTTTTTTCGAGGAAGTCTCTTCCTCGGGAATTATCTTTCCGAAGCTCTGGGAAGCCTACTGCTAAACTTTCCGGGGTGTGCCCTTAATTCTGGGTCTTTGCTTCCTATACGTTTAGTAGTACTTTGGACAAATTCAGAGTTATAAGATTTATTTCAATAGCTCATAACTTTTACTGCTGTTCTATTCCCGAGTGGCAACCGACTTTAGAGCCCACAAAAGTAATTGTATTCAAACGAGAAAATAAAATTTACTTTTTGTTATTCCGACCCAAGGCGTATTGGTTGGCCAAATAACTCGAGTTCCTAGTCAATATCCTACCACGTTTGCTGGCTTCACGCCGAAAGCCTCTGGCGATGCCCATATTAATTAATGAAAATTGGATTTATTCTTCTTATCAACATGCAACCCTATGAGTGCTCGAATAAAAATTCTCATAGATTTAAAATTGAATATATTGTAACCATAGTATGTATTGTATTGTTTCTCAATTGTTGAAAATCCTAGCATACAGAGTGAATTGTAAATCTATTGTAATGACAATATGCATTTTTCATTTACCTGATTCATGAAACATAAGGTTCATGGTCGGAAATAGATTTTAATGTTATTTTATATTATTGTATTGTAATTGTATGGTTATTTTTATCCGGGTGGACAACAATTTCTGCTAGAACCAAAGATGTGAAGAGAAAGTTTTTATATGTCCGTAAGAGCACGGCAGGTTATGAAATTGAATATAAGTAGTTCAAATTGAGCGTAGGGCAGCTATGCCAAAAAGTTGGCCCATCGCTTTCGTTTCTTCGAGGATTTCTACTTTAAATGATACCTACGATATTTTAAAATATTTCAACAAAGCTTCTTACCGTGTCTACTATACTGTTCAGATCCTCCTACATTTTAAATCTAAACTTCAGAGAATACCTTTAATTGAAATTTAAAAAAATATTTCAAATGTCTGTAAAAGTCTGCAAGCTAAATAAAATGTCTGCTAAATGTCTGCATCGTTAAAAAAGTCTGCAACAAAAACGAAAAGTCTGCAAATTTACAGACATGTCTGTAAATATGGCATCCCTGTTGGACAATGACAGATTGCGGTGAGGGTCAGTTAGCGCCAATATTTGATTAGGGCGAATCTGCTTTTGTAAACATATCTGTTCTCGTAATTAATAAAAGTCCAGAACTACGATTTACGATTATCAAAATTTAGCGAACTTTACTAGACGACGGACTGTAGTACAATGAATCCATATCGTTTAGAACACCTTAGTAAAAAGTGTCTGTAAGAAGTAGTAGAATGCGAGGGGTGTGTCAATATTGCAACATCTTCCCCACTTTAAAAAGAGATACATTTATATATTTAAAAACTTAGATCATAAACACTAAACTTCTGCGGCTTGCGTGTTTCCCGTCTAAGTCGAGTACTTGATGAACTGGGACTGATCATTTGGTTGGTTGGCTTCGCGACACTCGCGTCGACGTTACTAAAGTCACTAGATTCATATTCTGGCGGATACAACGACGGTAGCCAATTTGAATTGTCACTTTGCAAAGCCAATCGAGCATTACTGTAATGTAATGCTCGATTGGCTCCGCCAAGTGACAGTTCAATTGAATCTCGTGACGATAAACGTTACCTCTGGAACTGTCACTGACGTTGAAGACGGTTGAATCGCAGGAGGCCGTGTATTTACTTCAACGTTGCAGCTCACCGATGGAAGGTTACTACCCTCGGAGCAGGGTTGCCACATGCACAGATTTATCTAGATTGACACAGATTTTTTTCATTGTTTTCATACAGATATCTGTATGTAAAGATTAAAGATTTTTGAGAAAAATCAAGATTTTTAAGATTTTTTGGCAATTGCTTGTCCGCTCAAAAACCTCAAATTCAAAATATGAGTACAATTTAGGATCCAACTTTTTATCAATACTACTTTCAGTGCGCTGTTTTGTCGCCCACAAAGCAAATTAAAACAATTGACACTGACACTACCGTGACAGATCACAATCTAAATCAGTTTGTTTGTGTGCCCCCAAAATAATGTCTCTATAATTTTTTAGAGATAATTATTGAAGAAAATTTTATAGAATTTCTCAAAGATTCTCAGACACTGCTTTAGATATTCCTTCTGGCGTTTCGATAGGTATTCTTTAGACGTTTGTGTGTATTCTTCCAGGGATTCTTTCAGGAGTTTCTTGAGGCAAAGCATCAGCAGTTTTTTAAACTTTTTTTGTGATAAACTGTTTGGAAGAACCACTGATCTTTTAATAATTTGTGATTTTGAAGGACGCCTGAAAGAACTACACAAAATCTTACGATTATTCTTAAAATAGCTCTTGATTAAAATTCTCATTTGTTGGAGAAATCTAAGAGGAATTGTGTGCATGAATTCCATAATCTCATATATTTAATTCTTATCATTAGAAGTTCTGGAATGCGTTTTTTTGTAGAATAATTCGTAAAATTTTGTCAAGGATGTCTGCAATGATTATTACATATGGTTCTCCAGATATTACATCAATTTTGCTTCCAAGTTTTCCGTTGGAGAAGCGTTTGTTTCAAAGTTCCGCAAGAGATTGCTCTACAAAATTCGCAAAATTTCGTTCAGTGATTTCTACAAAAGTACTGCAGAGGAATTTTGGGAAGTTAGAATTATGTGTTTGATTGTTATTTTTGCTATTCGAAGCATAGCATTATTTCGAACGTTATTTTTTGTTAGCTGTAATATAATCTTGCAGTGCGTGAACCTATACATATTTTGCGCATTTAATAAACACATGAACATAGGTAGGTAATGATGGATTCTGACCGATCCGTCAAGAAGATGCTGAAACGTGACTGTCCTGATTTGATAATTATCGAATATACTTGTCACTTTTTGGCTCTTTGTACAAGTTACGCATGCAATAATCTGCCGATACTGTCATCGATTTCCAAGGAAACAGTATCTGCAAACTTTCCGTAACCGGTGAATAGATCCTGATGTTTGTCGACAATCTCCTGCGCATTGATCCGGTAAATATTGAGTAGCTGCTCCGAGGTATCCGTAGATTTAGGATTGCTGAACACAGCTGCCTTACAGAATTTCACGAAACCAAGCTCTCGAGGAGCTTTGGCAGAGAGGAAGTGAATCCGATCAGACTTGTGTTGGCACCTGTGTTGACTCCGCATGTCAAGACTTCCAAACGTTGGCGAATTTCAGTTCAAGTTCCGCCAGGACACTTCCGCCATGATCCGATTCATCCCATGAAGTGCCGTTCTCCGATGATGTTTCGTCGTTGGACTCACTGTTTCCGTCCTTAACCTTCTTCACCCGTCGAGATCTTCGATGTTTCGATTTCTTGTCGTTCTTGCATACTTTTCCTAAGTGATTCTTGCCGTTACACTTGTGGCATCGTTTTCCAAAGGCAGGGCAGGTTCCTTTGCCCAAGTAGCACACCACGATCATAATTAGTTGTAGTAACTTGAATATGACTTAGAAAGTCATATTTATGTTATCTCAACTGAATAGCAACAAGTGTGCTACTAGGGTGGAAAATTCATGGTGATCTCCGCAGGATTTGCACCGGAGAGATCCTGCAGCCTTGCCTCTACTCACTTTGTTGACATCTGCTAGTTTCGAGATTGGAATTCCCAAATCCAGCGATCGTTTGGCCGTGATCTCTTCGGCTCGACACATATCCACGGCCTTCGTAAGTGTGATGTCTGCCATGGACAACATTTTTGTTCTCAACTGTGACCATCGATTAGCCGTCACGACCTTGTAGGTAACTAGCTCGTTTTCAAGTTCCCGACGACGGACTGTAGTCCAATGTATCCATATCGTTTAGAACACGTTAGTACAAAGTGTATGTGAGAAGTAGTAGAATGCGAGGGGTGTGTCAAGATTGCAACAAAACCATCTGCTGTGTCTGCTAATTTATCGGAAGTTGAATAAAATTCTTTCAAATTGAATATACCAGCGGATAGAGATAAAGCTCCTCTTCCTTAATGAATGCCTAGTGTGTATTTAGGACCTTTTGTTCAATAGAAAATGACTACGCCGTCATCATGGTCGATTTTGTATCGCCACTCCGATTTTTTTACGGCACAAATCTAAGAAACTACAAAGATTTCAATTGCTAAAATGTATTTACTTGTATGCTGTAGTTCAGGAAGAATTCTATCGAAGTTTGTGATTATTTTCTCATTTATTAGATTTGTGCCATCAAACATTCGAAGTGGCGACACAGACAAAACGAGAGCTATTTACAACAACATCGTTTTTATAGCATGATAATCATTAGAGGAGTGAACATCCGTTTAGGTCAACTCTCTTTATCCAGCGAGATGAACCGACTACAAAGGAATTCTCCGTAGAATTTATGGAAGAATATACAATTTAACAAAATCTTCTACAAACTAGCAAAGCAGCCAGCAGAACCATAGTTAAGTATTCGCTAGAGCCCTATTGGACAGTGGCTCCCAACCTTGCTTCATCAGTGAATCACTATACCCGAAGCTTCGGCTAAAGCGTGAAAAGCTTGACTCACCTCCAACAGCCCAAGTAACCATTAAGCACTAAACGTGGCATTATATCAGCATTATATCTGCATATAAAGCTGCACTTAAATGCCTTGAAGCCCTTTATTCAGATATAATGCTAAGAAAGGCGAAATAACGTGCTTATATAATGCAGAGGTGACAGCTCGTAAATAGCATTAGTAATGCTATATTAATGCACCTGAACATAACTGTCAGTTTTGGTAGCCCGTTTTTGGCACTGCTAATGCTATTATTCTGCATTTATCTGCTGTCTGTTTCCATCCGTTTTAAGAACTATTTCTTCGTTTGCTTCTCCTTATTGTTAGTATTAGCAAAAAAAGGAGGAAAAAATGCATGCAATATTGAGCTATAAACAAACCGCTTAGAGTAGATTCATATTTTTAGTATTGGGTGTATAAGTAAGGTAATATATTGTAAATTGAATATATTGCGAAAATTTCCTGTACTGCGTCTTAGATCAAGGTATCATCATGCATGGTTGGCTCGCTGCACTTTTATGCATTATAACAGCCTTATATGCGCATATAATGCTAGCGATAATGCTAAATGTTGGGTGGAGCTTGAGTGCATTTATGATGCTAATATGAAGCTTGCATGCATAACATATGCTAATATCGAACTTTTAAGCAACATTGATGCTGATATAGTGCTATTCACGGGCTATAGCTTAATGCTTATGGTTACTTGGGAGAAGTTGCAACGTGATGCGTTTATCTGACCAATTTTGGTAAAAATGTAAATTTGTCAATTCTAGATTTGTAGTTCACAGGAGTGGTAGATAGTAGTTTATGTGTCTCAAATTAGATTCTCGTTTCCAAATGGATTTTTGTTTTGATTCGTGTTATTCGTTGTAAATTTGTAGTGTTTATTATTGCATGATAGGTGGACACTTTTTTATAGCATGCTAGAATGATCTTATGGAAGGCTACATATGCGAAAGAGATGAAAATCGAATGAACACCTGAATACAACAAAATGGCTAAGCCGAACATCATTTCTCGGGTCCGATTCAATTTCTTTGTCTCCGTGGTTTGTTGGGCAATGGGGGTTGTAATCCCGGCCATTACACTAGCGAATCGTGTTTGTAGCGGTTTTAAGTGTGTTATTAGTCATTTTTAATATTGCGTCCATTTGTTTAAATCAAGCACACTCGTTTGACAAAAGGTTCGTTGTTGGTCTGGGCTTTAAAGTCTAAAGGGACTACGGAATTTATACAACTTAAAGGGATTGACGAAATAATCGTTAAGTTCATCGGCAAAGGTGTTCATTTACGTATTCGATAGCATGTGTGCGTTTGGAGTAGGGTTTTCCTACCGTACCATTCGGGTGGTTCCCCCGAGAAACCAGTTTAAAAAATCGAGCATAGTCGGGCATATTCAACACGACCGGTGGTCTCCCTTAATAGAAGTGACGCTTAAGCAATCGAGTTTGCAGCATTTGGCTCACACTGCACAAGCCAAAATAAGGCTTTTATCATCGGATGTGATGCAAACGCTCATCATACGATATAGAGCAGCACCGGAAGCAACAAAAGCGGTGAGTCGCTATTTGATTTCATTTCACAGAATAATATTGATATATGTTATAGGGGAAACTCTTCGACTTTTGTTAATGCGATAAGTGAAGAAGTTTTGGATCTTACACTCTGCAGTTCAATACTTTCTGATCGTATAGTAAATTGGCATATATCGAACGATATTTCATTTTCAGATCATAAACAAATTTTGTTTGAATTTAAAGCAAGTTATATACTTGAGGAATCTTTAAGAGATCCTTGTAAAACAAATTATGAGACCATTACTAATAATTTAGATATGGTTTCAAAAAGGGTTATCTACTTAATAATTACTATAAATCTTGCTTACAATCTCTAATTGTTATGTTTTGTATTCTCCGTGCGTGGAGTAACGATTATGATGCAGAAGGAGACGTTCGCTCATCACCATGAGGCACCAAGAGTGGACAGTAATGTTTGCTTCGACATCATGCTTACAATGTCAGCTGTCCTACAAAGGAGCATTCAACCAATAAAGATGTTTCTTGGTGGAATGAGCGATTGGAAAAGCTACGAAAAAAAGCACGGAAGTTATTCGATTTGGCGAAAACTACTTCGAATCAGTACAAAGAGGTATTGAGTGAATATGATAGAGAAATAAGAAGATTCAAGCAAAACGATTGGAGACATCTGTGTGAAATCATAGAAAGCACTCCCGAAACTGCAAGAATTCAAAGAGCTCTCTCAAAGAGATCATTCCGATGGTCTCGGGACTCTCAAAAAGCCTGACGGATATTTCAATGAGAACACACATGAAACTCTGGAATTAATGATGCAAATTCATTTTCCAGGGTCTTTGCATACCGCTGTACCACATCTTCAGAATCTGAACGTGTGGAAATAAATAGGAATGATTGGATGAATGATTCACTACGTACAGGGTGCGGCAGAAAATAATGCGAAAGTTTGTTCTATTTCTTTCAAATCCCATTTTCAACTAATTCAAGCAATAATATCAACATTTTCGAGTGCAGCTATCTTTATAAAATCCTTTTAAACAAATTAATTCAATGTGTCCTCCATTTTTATTAATAACATCCTTGAGCCGACGCCGGAAGCCAGAGCATGCCTTCCGGACGTAATCCTCCGACATTGACTGCAATGTGCGTGTTATGGTTGACGTCAGGGTTTTCACACTAGGGTGTGATGTTACGTTGTTAGCAGCACACCTTTTTCCGTAATGGCAAGAACGGAACAATTGTGTCGCTACAGGAAAGGCAGTGAACGTTTTTTTAGACACTCGCTCTGATAAATTTCCTGGTTGACGGTTCCGGTCGCAATGTAAACGTTGCTTTTCAAGCCACCGGTACAGATGGCCTGCCACACCAGATATTTCTTCGCGAACATTGGCAGTTTAATATGCTTGAAAATATCTGCCACCTTTCCCCGTTCGGTTGCCGTATAAAATTTTTGTCCAGGAAGCTGTTTAAAGTCTGCCTTGACGTAAGTTTCATCGCCCTGTACCACGCAATCAAATTTCGATAGTCCATCCATCTTTTTGTCGTCGCTGTGGCCTCCGGCTTTCGATTTCCTCTCCATTCAGCTTTCCTGGCTGTCAACAAACGTTCACCGAACACTTTTAATACGTTGGTAACAGTTGATTTAGCCACATTCAACAATTCGCCAATTTGCCGTGAGAGTAGTGTGGATTTCCTTCCTTCGACGACATATTAATAACTGAAGTGCTAATCTCAAAATCAAAACAGAGGCATGATGCTGCAGTGCTGCACGCACACATCTTCAAAACGAGGGTTGTGCACAGTGTTTTAATGCACGATGAAAGGAAATGCGTCAAGTTTAAGTCGACCAAATTTTAATCGAAACACCCTTTAGCAAGCAGAACCTCAAATAAGTTTGATTTACCGTGGTAAACCAAAGAAAAAGTTGGCCATCAGGGTTGAGCCTTTTTCTACCGTAGGACGTGATATGGAAAATGCTGCAAACTAAACAGAAATTGCAGCATCACTAATAGAAGTATATCGCGCTGATGAATGTAACAAGCTTACATAACTCAATTATTTGAAGACCTCAAAGCCTTGAAAATTCGGGTCCTACTATCTGGTACCTTTAAAGTAAAAGATCTATCAGGATATATTATCACTCGTGTGACCGTTCGCCAATGCAGTCTGGCATTCATTTAATATATTCGTCATCATCATCATAGTCATTTTCAGGGATCACAATTAACTCCAACTCAGACCCCACCCATCCGCATCCTTCAATTCTTTCGCTCCATCGAGAGCCATAAATCAACAGAGTCGGGTTGCCTACTCTCCTACTGCTTCAACAAAGACGCAATGAAACGCGATTCCTTCCTCTGATAGTCTTTTCCCGGACGTCTTCCTCCACATTTGCTCTCGTGCACCACCCACTGGCAGAAAATCGAACCTTTAAAAACTTCAATAATGTCCCTTCCCTGCGGACAAAGGGCTGCCACTGCAGAAACCGTACTGGCAGTTAGTCTTCAGGGTTTACAACTTCGTGAGACGAAGAAACCGTTTCCACCCACTATACTTCCGTGCCGGCGCTGGCTTGAACTGCATGAAACCGGTGAATTTTACGATGCTTGCCCGCCGTTTAATGCTTCCTTGCGAGAAAGGAAGCGAAAGAAAAAAAAATATCGAACCATTATTGCAGTCCACACTGGAAAGGGTTCATCGGTGCTTTCGTGTTTTTTCCCTCTTAAAATTGGGATTCGTGAAAATTACGAACATTTCGTACTTTTTTTCACTTTACTTAAAAAGGTACGATACGAAATTACGAAAATACGAAAATTTATTGAATAAGTTGATTTTTTTTTAATGAATACGTAAATTGAAAAAAGAATTAGTTCCATTTTACGACCTTGCAAAATTAGTGAGTACTTATTGGTTAATAAGGTATGAAATAATTAGGTACGAAATAATTGGTTCTCCAATAAGTATCATTGCCGCATCATGATGATGATGATGATGACAATGACAAATGACAAACCCCCACGGAAGTGTGAGCTGGACGTTTTATCTTGAAGATAATTTAACATTGAGCAACAATTTAATCGGATTTGACCATGAGCATGATTGACTGCCCGAGGTTGCTACTTTGTTATAGCCAGATCAGCTTTGATTACACAGAAAACCAACATATAATGCTTGGGACTAACATAGATCCTCAATGTGTAAAAACTGGTTTGCTGAATTCTCCAAACTTTTTGTTCCCTGACAGAGCCATATTGGCGGAAACATATTATGCCAGCAGATTCCATTACAAGTTTTGAAAGAAACTGCAAAAACGTATCCAAAATTGTTGATAGCCTAAGGAGCAGCGTTAGATCAAAAGTCCGCTAGGCGTACCACAGTGGTTCCAACTTAGAAGAGACGCGGCCAAAAATAGTCTTTTTGAGAGTTTCTTTATAAAACCATGTTTCTTTCATGAATTTTAGGCCGCTGATTTCAAATTTGATGTCGAAAAGACCGGATTGATCCTCCTTGCAGTGATAACTGAACTTTTTATCCTTTCTACAAAGAAAAGTATTCATATCGCAGCTCGTAGATCGAACCAGACGAAACAAACATCAAATGGCTTTGTGGTCTGAAAGAAAGCTCTTGAATACTTTTGGAATCGGTCAACTGGTTCTGCAAATATCGCTAGGAAATTCTCTGGTGAATATGGATCATGTGTGTATAATAAACTAGAATTGTTTTAAGCCCATCATTCATCGCCTCAAATTACACGAAAATTTTATAACAAGATCAATGTCAATGTCATGCCAATTTTCTTATAATGTTTAGAATCAAACCAAAATTTTAGGGTAGTTTTATACATATATTTACTTTAAAAATCAAAAGAAAAGTTAATCGATGGAGCCTTGAGTGTAAAATTGAACGCATTTTCGCTTGATGCCCTCCATCAAAGTCTTTACAGTGTCATCCGGTACCAGTTTCTCAGTTTTTTTTTTCCATTTTCTTTACATGTCCTTCTCGTCTTTGACTGTCTTCTTGCTCTTCCGAAGTTCCCGCTTCATCATTGCCCAGTACTGCTCCACCGGGCGCAGCTCCGGACAGTTTGGCGGATTCATGTCCTTTGGAACAAAATGGACAGAATTGGCCTCATACCACTTCAGGACACTTTTAGAATAGTGGCATGATGCCAAATCTGGCCAAAATAGCGGAGCTGCAAGAACGGCAAAAGGCGCTTCTCGAGGCACTCAGATTTGTAGATCTCGCCATTTACTGTGCCCTTTGTCACGAAAGGCTCACTCTTCAGTCCGCAAGAGCAGATGGCCTGCCAAATGAGATATTTGGAGGCGAACTTCGACATTTTCTTCTTCTTAAATTTGTCGTCCACATAGAACTTGCTCTTGGTGGGCCTTCCAACCCCGGAATTTGCTTAAAATCGGCTTTTATATACGTTTCGTCGTCCATCACACAGCATCCATATTTTGTCAGCATCTTCTCGTAGAGCTTCCGTGCCCGAGTTTTAGCCGTCGATTGTTGCCGCTCATCCCGATTTGGGAAGTTCTGTACCTTGTATGTATGTAGTCCAGCTCTCTTCTTTGCATTCCGGACGTAGCTCTGCGACATGCCGATCTTTTTAGCCAAATCACGGCTTGAGACGTTGGGATTTGCTTTAATCATCCGCTTCACCTTTCCCTCCGTCTTTTTGTTCGCCGGTCCCGGTTTTCTTCCAACTCCTTTGCCGTGGTCCAACGTCAACAGCTCCTGGAACCGCTTCAACACTCTGGAGATGGTTGAATGGTGAATGTTCAACATTTTTCCCAACTGCCGGTGCGACAGGTCAGGAAATTCCAGGTGTTTGGAAAGAATTTGTTCTCTCGACTCGCGTTGGATCACCTCCATTCATATTCAGACGCTAGACACTGCAACAAAGCGCCGGATCTTTAACGATAAATAATAGTTTCTCCTCATGAATTGGTTAATTAACTAATCTATAAAATCTGCTATTAAATAGATAACATTAGATTTGCTCAATTAAAGATAAATCTGCACCTGTCCATTAATTCTTTCTTCAATCCAGTAATTTCCGCAGCCTTTTCTGAAAACCCAAAGAATTTTCTAGCCGTGTTGCCATCATTAGAACTCCTGCATCCACCACATTTTGGTCTATCAATATTAAGACCCGATTCTTCTCTAAACTTCATTTGTACCATCGTTTTACTAGCTGCCACCAACTATTTGTCTCCAGCACTCCTAACCTGCCCCTTTTTTACATCATGATGATACGACAAGTTCAAAAAAGCGAATTCTTGTATGTAATGGTGACAACCCAAACTCGTACCGATTTTCATCAACTTTTCGTTGCAAACAATCTTCAATGTTGTTCATTTGTTTCGGTGTGGCTTCACATACGAAGCACCTAAAAGCTTGTGGGTTATATGATTTAGTTAAGTTGAGACTAACTTAAGTTACCTGGACGAAGATGTTTCCGTCAATGCACTACAAACTTTCCCATCTAAGGCCTGTACTCGAAATAAATGCACCAAACAAAAGTGTTCGCCAAAAAATTATTTTACATATGGATTATGTTTCAGCATAATAACTTTATTCAATTTCCTTTTCATCGCTGAAAACCTGCACCCTTCCCTTAAGACCCCTCATTACATTTTGTGCAATGGAGGAGTCGACCTTTTTGGTCACTTTCATCCATTTTTTCTTCAACTCCAGCTCGTTCTTAAGCACCTTGGACGATTTTCGAATTTTGGCCTTCATTATGGCCCAAAATCTTTCCACCGGACGAATCTCTGGTGAATTTGGGGGGTTGGCGGTCTAGCCAAAATAATGTCTCGCCTCCGTGGGACCGCAAGAAAGGCAACATACGCTTCTGGAGGCACTCGGTGCGGTAAATTTCGCTGTTGACGGTACCCGTTGTGATGTACGATTTACTCAGTTTACCGCATTGGCATATGGCCTGCCAGAGCAAGTATTTTTTTGCGAATTTGTCCACTTGCTACATCCTTATGTCTTCCGGACCATCAAACCGTGATTTGGCAACGTAGAACTCCAGCCCCGGTATCTGCTTTGCGTCTGCCTTGATGTAGGTTTCGTCATCCATAACCACACACATCGGTTTCGTTAACCACTCTCGATACAGCTTCCTTGCGCGGCATTTGGCCGCCGTCCTTGTTGACCGGCGTTTTGGTGCCTTACGGACCTTGAATACACGAAGCTCAGCTTATTTCTTGGTTCGCTGAACGAACCAGGCGGAACACTTTGCCTTCAGAGCCGCGTAGCAAATCGAAAGGTTCGAATTACACTTCAAATAATCGAACACCTTCGCGGCCTTCACAGGGTCAGCTGTCTTCGATTTTCTTCCACTTCCAGCCCGCCGCTCGGTCGTCTGGGACTCCTCAAACGATTTTACCACCCGAAACACAGTTGCATGGGTGATTCCCAGGTGTAATACCGATACATCTCATGGTCGCAGTCCGATTCTCCGGCGATTTTCTACTTGTTTCGATGACATCTCAATAACCACTGAACCGATTGTTATGAAATTTTGCACATGTAAACAATTCACAGTGGTC
>JASCZW010018707.1:0-14972 GCA_034211315.2 Aedes japonicus | reverse complement strand
TTTATCTCAACCGTTTGCCAACAATAAAATGTTGCTAATGATTTTGTTGGCAACCAAGATAAAAAAATGTGTGTGTTTTCAAGGCGTGAATTAAAAATCATTTTCAGCCTAAAAATTTTTTTGAATTGCATCAAAGTATCTCTGACTTCATAATATTCGAAAAATCATGCGATGGTAATCAAAATAATAATTTCAAACCGTTATTCTCGCTTCCTTTCCAGCAGACGATCTTTGTTTCATCCTGTTCAAGTTGCAACAAACCATAGTTGCGTGTTGCTTTTGTCGTGACCTGGCAACAAGTCGGAGTGGCGGCAATGTGTTCGAAAATTGGTTTCTTATTCAGGTATTAGTTTTACCATTTGTGATTCGTTTCGATTTGTCTGTTGAGTACGTTTGAAATATTACGCTAGGAATAGCTAAGGAGGATAGCTTAGATTGAACGTGTGCATTCAGATTGCAGTAGTTGCCAACGTTTCTCACTCATGGCGCTACAAGCACAAAGTAAAAGGGTTGCCTGAAAAAGGGAAGTGACTTTTATTGTCAAAATAGTATATTTGCTAATACGCTCGTTAAAGTGTTATGGAAAAGTGAAAATTTCTCAACACCCTGTGCATAACATTCTTGCCACAATAGAAGACCAATACAAAATTATAAAGCTCATCGAGAGCTTTGTATTATCAAATGTGGAATTGTATCTAATATATTCTTATTCATGCAGAAAATTTGACTCTGTCAAGTTGATTCGATTGCGCCTGCCAAATAAATTAACTTATCAGTATTCAAACAGACGTCACACTGTACAGACGTGTTTTGATTCTTAAGCAGTTATAGTATAAAGAAGTCTATAACCCAAGGGGTCTAAAAGCGAAGTCCTCAGTGAGGGAGCTCCCCTAAACTCATCATGGATTCATTAAGGTTGCATACCTTTTATCTGGACATCCGAGGAATCCGAAACATCAAGCAGGCACTAGTTTATGACTTCATTGCGGATCAGTTGCACCTGACACCAAGCGAAGTAGCAGCAATTCAGTTCGATCTGACAGAAGGCAAGGTCTACGTGGAACTACACAGCCAGGATAGAGTCCTGGAGACGGTCAGGGACTATGACGGAAAGCTCGACCTGGTCAGTGACAGCAAGGTACACAGAATGCGACTGGCGGTTGAAGATGGGGGAACGGACGTAAAACTCCATCATCTACCACCGCGAATGCCCACCGGTTGGATCAGCGAATTCATGGAACGATATGGTTCGGTAATCAGCATCACGGAGCAGAAATGCAAGTCATCCAGATTTCCCGAGGTATCCAGTGGAGTGAAAATCGTTCGCCTGCAGCTGAAAAGAGCTATCCCATCCTACATCAGCATTCGAGGTTATAGCACCTACGTCACGTATAGCAGTCAAGAGCCCACTTGCAAACACTGTGGAAATTTTATGCATCGAGGCAGGAGTTGCGCCGATAATCGGCTGATGCTAGCAGAAGAGCAACGTAAAATTGTGTCCTACGCCGATATTGCTTCTGGAATATCACCATCGAAGCAAAACTCATCCCACGTGTCATCTGCAAAAGATGATTCATCGGTATCGTCTGACAATAGCCATCTGTTGTCGGATGCATCAATGAAAGCTCCTGTACCATCTACAAACACACAGCACACAAAACGACCGGCAACAAAGAACGGCGACACCGATTCCGGGAAAAAAGGGAAAAGCTCGATCGAATACCGAAACACATCTTCTGATCGCAGAGATAAAGACCCTACTAGCAACACCAAACCAACTGGATCTCATCACACGATGGAGAGAAAGATTAGTGGAGAGATCTCAAGTATCGACATGAACATCTCTGTTGATGAACAGCATCCACACAGCCATCAAAGCAGATTGGGTCTCGAAGATGCGCACATCTTCGAGAGAGGCAAGTAGAACTCGAAACTCTCAACCACTTCAAAAATGACCTCTAACATCGACCAATCATACACTGCAACCATCAACGCAATACAAATCCTACCGCAGACAGACGTTCGACTTCATCTCATTGCTGTAAAACATGGCGTCCTCGAGATATCAATAGCAATAAGCTAATAGATGGCGCCACAGATTTGTTTTGATTGGTAAGGGAAAATGGGTTGCCAGTCAAACTGTTAGTTTTAATGTAGCATTAGTTCAAGCCGTACTGTCAAGTGAATTTTCACCTACTAAGCTTCATTCCTCTCAGCGTTCATCCGAATGCTGGACCTTGATGTCGTATGTATGCAAGAAGTTGCATGTGTGAATTATGAGTTCCCCGACTACGAAGCAGTATTTAATGTTGATGAACGGAACCGTGGAACTGCAATATTGATACGAACAGGGATAAACGTTACTGATGTTCAAAGAAGTCTGGACTCGAGAATTTTGGCTGTCACCTTACAAAATGCAGTAACTGTTATTAATATATACGCTCCATCTGGATCGAACAACCGGACCGCACGTGAGGATTTTTTTCAACAGAGCACTCCCAACACATTTGCTTCAACATGCACCTTTCCTTATCATCGCAGGAGATTTTAATTCGGTAATTAATGCTTGTGATTCAACAGGAACTTCAAACTTAAGTCCAAAATTGAAGAGGCTTGTTCAAACCAAAGATCTGACTGATTGTTGGAGACTATTCAATACTGGAACAGATTACACGTTTGTCCGGGGTCAATCCATGTCAAGGATCGATACCATTTACGTCAACCGTCCGATTGTTCAGAGACTACGCTACTGCCGAATGCAAGTGAACTGTTTCAGCGATCATAAAGCCGTTGTTATGCGACTAGTGTTACCTGTAGAATCGCAGTTGTTACCCCGGCCTCAATGGAAGCTGAATAACGTCTTGTTAACACCGGCAGTACTACAAGAGTTGTCCGCAAAATGGTCCTATTGGAAGCGAACACGACCCAATTTCCGTTCGTGGGTCGGCTGGTGGGTAGATTTTGCAAAAGCAAACTTGTCTCGTTCTTCAAGTGGAAGAAAAACCAAAAATTTCAAATATATAATGACACAATGGGGTTCTATTACTCTTGCCTCCAAAGAGCCTACGTGAATCATCTGGAAAATGACTGTACTGCTGAAATAAACCGTATCAAAGCAGTTATGCTAAGAAACGAAACATTGTTTCGAGGGAGCTTTAGAGCTTGTCCGCAGCAACATATCGGCAATGAACAAACGACTATCTATCAGCTCGATGAACAACGTAAACGACAGGCTTCATCCAGAATATCCAACATAGACGTTAACGGAGAAGAGGTTGTAGACCGTCATGCAGTCGAAGACCATGTTTGTGACCACTATCGATCATTATTTTCGGCGGCAGATGTTAGTGCTCATGAAGTGTTTCAACCAGTTAGAACGATTCCAAGAAATATGGCTGATAATAATGCTTTAATGGAGGCGATAACGGAAGAGGAAGCATACAACGCAATTAAATCAGCGGCAGCGAACAAATCACCAGGAAAGGACGGACTGACAAGGGATTTTTTCATGCGATCATGGAGCATAATCAAGGCAGAGTTCGTGGAGATTCTCAACGAGATGAAAAATGGTGCAGTACGTGAGGAACAACTTGAAGGAATCATCGTTCTGGTCAAGAAAAAAACAGCTGACAACAGTATAAATTCGTATAGACCAATCTCCCTATTGAACGCAGATTACAAAATCCTTAGTCGCATTCTCAAAGATCGGTTAACTAAGGTTACACCAAATCTCTTATCGGACAACCAAAAATGTAGCAATGGTAGCCGAAATATATTCGAAGCATCTTGCTTGATTCGCGATGAAATTGGAGAGGCACGTCGAGCAGGTCATAACAGTCTAATAATTGCTTGTGACCTGAGTAATGCGTTTGACCGGGTAAGCCACAATTTTCTCCTATCGACTTTGAGTAAAATGGGAATTAACGAAGATTTTATCAACTTTTTAACGCTAACTACGAGACTCTCAAAGTCCCAAATACTAATCAATGGCAAACTCTCAGAATCAATCAACATTAATCGATCTGTAAGACAAGGGGACCCTTTGAGCATGATCCTTTTTGTATTGTACCTACAACCCTTCATCGATTACATATCAGCCATCAGCAACGGAAATGGAGAAATAGTTTCAGCATACGCAGATGATGTCACAATCATTCTGAAGGATCCATCGAAAGTGCCGAGAATTATAAACGCTTTTAGAGATTTTGGAATGGAGTCTGGTGCTAGGCTGAATCTAAGGAAAACTGTCGCGTTACGAATCGGAAACAACTTCAACACACCTGAAGAGTTGCTGGTCCATGATCAGATTAGTATCCTAGGAGTAATATACAAAGATAGTCTCCAAGAAAGTATGCAGCTTAACTGGGAAAAACTGTGGAGAAGCATAAACGCTCTTCTGTGGATCAACCGATCGAGGACAATAGACATCAAACAACGGGTTTGGCTCCTGAACACATTCATTTGCTCAAAGTTATGGTATTTGTCATCGATATTCCCTTTACCTGAATCCGTAGGCAAACGAATTAAGCAGCAAATTTGCACTTTCATTTGGCATGGAGTACAACATCGAGTGCGATACGAGCAAATAATTAAGCAGAAACGACAAGGAGGTTTAGGTCTACATTGTCCGTTGAAGAAAAGCAAATCTTTGCTTTTAAATCGGTTTTTAATAACAAAAGATGTGCTTCCCTACCAGCAAGATTACATTCGTGATATTCGCAGAAGAGATATTGGTAGAATTTCCGCCGAATTAGGTCATCTAAAGGTGATAATGAAATTGTACCATAAAACTCCATCTAGAATTCTTGCAAATGCGACCGCAAGAGGACTATACGAAAATTCACTTGACGAATTACCCGTTAACAGAATAGAGCTTAACGTAGATCGGAATTGGGTCAGGGTCTGGAAGAATATAGTACACAAAGAACTATCATCAGAGGAGAAAACTGTTTATTATTTACTCTGCAACGGAAAAATTGGACACAATGCTTTAGTGTTCAGAGAAAATCGTCGCCCAAATCCTAACTGTGAGGCCTGTGGAGCTGAGGAAACGATCGAGCATAAATTTTCAGCATGCGCTGAAGTTTTACCACTATGGCAGCATATTCTACCTGAGTTGATGACTCTTAGGGGACGGAGAAAAAAAACTATGAGTTGTGCATACACACTTAGAAAATATTGCAATTTTCGGTAATTTTTTACCGAACTTTCAACGGCTGAATGTTCGATAGTCCGATTTACGATAATCCGTCCGTTAATCCGAAAAAAATTACCGAAACTTGTCAAATTTTACCGAAATCCGTTAAATCGGATTACCAAACGTTCAGCTGTTGAAAGTTCGGTAAAAAATTACCGAATACTGTAAAATTTTCTAAGTGTGTATTCACCTCTTAAACACACATAATTTTCTCAATCATTACAATCTTAACAATCTTTGCTAACTTCTGTTCGTTTGACATTTCTCAAACTAGCATGTTATGTTCATGTATTTCTGCAATTGTTTATGCTTTCAAATTACTTAATTATAACCTATTTGTTGTTATGATGCTAGGAACTACCAAGATCATCATGTTGAAAGCATGTTATTCAAAGCACCTTGAAAACGTATTATTAGTCTTAAGTCTGCATCTAAAAATTTCTTGTGTGATCTTGAAGATGTTTCAAACAGATTGATTTATTGCGCTGTTTTAGTCATATAAAGGGTGATACGGTCAAAATTTGGTCAAGGGAAAACGCGTGTAAATCGGTGAAATCGTTTATTTAAAAAATCCAATTAAATTTCTTTTTCAAGTTCAATTAGTATAAAATTCAGGAAAAATATTCAGTTAGGCTTCCGCTTTTCCAAATCCGAATTGCCGGGCCTTACGCTTGACCCCTGCCATCAGATTTTGTACAGCCACCTTGTCCACCTTCTCCGCCGCAGAAAGCCAGTTTGCCTTGAACTGCTGCTCGTCCTTAGCAGTTTTTTTGGTCTTCTTTAGGTTCCGCTTGACAATAGCCCAGTATTTCTCAATTGGGCGGAGCTCTGGTGTGTTGGGAGGGTTCTTGTCCTTGGGAACCACCTGCACGTTGTTGGCGGCGTACCACTCCATGGCCTTTTTACCGTAATGGCAAGATGCCAAATCCGGCCAAAACAGTACGGAACAACCGTGTTTCTCCAGGAAAGGCAGCAGACGTTTATTCAAACACTCTTTCACGTAAATTTATTGGTTGACAGTCCCGGAAGCTATGACAATGCTGCTTTTCAAGCCACAGGTACAGATGGCTTGCCAAACCAGATATTTCTTTGCGAACTTTGACAGTTTCGTGTGCTTGAAAATATCTGCTACCTTTCCCCTTCCTTTTGCCGTATAAAACTCCTGTCCCGGAAGCTGCTTGTAGTCGGCTTTGACGTAGGTTTCGTCGTCCATTACCACGCAGTCAAACTTCGTCAGCATCGTCGTGTACAGCCTCCGGGATCGCGCTTTGGCCATCGTATTTTGTTTATCATCGCGATTTGGAGTCACTACCTTCTTGTAAGTCGATAGTACGGCTCGTTTTTTGGCTCGATGCACGGTTGTAGACGATACACCCAGCTTATTTGCGGCATCTCGGTGAGATAGGTTAGGGTTTCGCTTGAAACTACCGGCAACTCTCTTTGTCGTCTCAGCGGCTTCCGGTTTTCGATTTCCCCCCGATCCAGACTTCCTGGCTGTCGACAAACGTTCCCCAAACACTTTAATTACATTTGTAACGGTTGATTTGGCAACTTTTAGCGATTTTGAGCATGAGCATGAGCATGATTGACCGCCCGAGGTTGCTACTCCGTTATTGCCAGATCAGCTGTTATTACACAAAGAACCAAAGGATGATGCTTGGGACTAGCATACATCCTCAATGTGTAAAAACTGGTGATCTTAAACTAAGGCAATACCGGCGCCGGCCTCGTCCGAATGCAGGTCAAATAGGGAATGGGTAGGAATATGTTGACGTGATACTCGCTTTGTTGGAAGCCGAGAACACCTCTGCACTTCCACGAGAAATCACTGGGATGCTGGATAAAATGATTGGGTTGGCAGCTGGATCCGTTTTGGTAAACGGTGTGCTGAATTCAACTGATGTCGGCAGCGAATAAGATATTTAACTATGTTCCCGATTTATTCTCTGTACAGAGATGCACATTAATGCTATTCAAATTTTGGCACCGATTTAAATCAACAGTAAGGATGTTATTGGGGCCACTCACCAGTGTGGGTAGTTTATTTCAATGGAATACAAGAATACGTTAAGAACATCGAGTTTGAGGACCGATTTAAACCAACAGTAGGGATGCTGTTGGGGCCACTCACAAGTGTGGGTGGTTTATTTCAGCAGAATATAAAAGTATTTTAAAACACCGAGTTTGAGGACCGATTTAAACCAACAGTAAGGATGCTTTTGGGGCCACTCACAAGTGTGGGTAGTTTATTTCAATGAAATACAAGAATACGTTAAGAGCACCGAGTTTGAGGATCGATTTAAACCAACAGTAGGGATGCTGTTGGGGCCACTCACAAGTGTGGGTGGTTTATTTAATGGGATACAAGAATACGTTAAGAACATCGAGTTTTAGGATCGATTAAAACCAATAGTAGGGATGCTACACTCACAAGTGTGAATGGTTTGTTCAGCAGAATACAAAAGTATTTTAAAACACCGAGTTTAAGGACTGATTTAAACCAACAGTAAGGATGCTGTTGGGGCTACTCACAAGTGTGGGTGGTTTATTTCAGCAGAATTCTTTAATAACCTGTTTATGTTAGTTATAAAAACAGGGAAATTACATATATATTAGAAATTTCATATAATCAGTCCACAGAATGAATTATTAGACAATCCTAAGTATCAATTTTGATTATCAACATGGATTCAATATGCTTAATAAGTACATGTTCGTTGAAAATTGGTAATTTTCGAATATACTCGTTGCAGTTCAAAACCAGACCACCCGAGTCAATCGATCCTGCTCTAACTCCATAGAGTCGCATAGTGTGGCTAGTCTACTGTATGTGCTATACAATGCACGAGATGCGACACAATAGAATACAAGCGGCATCGATTGGGGTTAGTGGTCTTCTTCGGTTTTGCACTGCTACGAGTATATTTTCATCTCTTAATTATCTGCTCTCAAGTATTGTTTTGGTCATATCTCCATGAAGGATTATCCAATCATAATGATATTTTGACCAGTTATTTGGAGTTATTTTATAGCTTTAATTTGGCACCAACAAAACCAAAATCGATACACAAACAGCTCAGTATGCATTCGGAGACCAAACTGTTTGATTACTATTATAATAGGTCATCAAGTACTGTTTCGTTCATATCTCCGTAACGGAATGTCCGAAAAAAAAAAACAATCACGTTCTATTGGAATGTTGCAGCTTCCATCCGCCGTCAACAGAACCTAAATCGGTTCACAAATGGCTGAGAAACCGATGCGCAACCATTTGTAACGCACACACACATACACACATACACACACATACATACACAAACATACACACACACATACATACACACAGACATGTGCTCAGTTCGTCGAGCTGAGTCGAATGGCACATGACACTCGGCCCTGTGTGCCTCGGATAAAAAGTCCTCAAGCGATCCCAACACCCTTCCATTGATGTAAGAAGGGTAAAAAGAATCTCAGTCCGCTAATTTAACGTTCATTAATTACAGTAAAAAAATACACTGTCTCTCCTAGACAAGATGTGCACGTACTCACCGGATGAACGAAAATAGCATATTATCTCAAACTTAACTCCTCCTGTTTAGTCAAAATGTCCTCCTCCGTAGCCATTCTTGACTCAACCGTTTTGTACCTGTCTCTGGTCACGTACCAGGTCCATTGCCGACATGGCACTGGTGTAGACATCTTTCCACTAAACCACGTTCGACTCTGACCTAATCACCGTTTCATACGGCCCTCCTATTTCCGATTGGCAGGATATTTTCAGCTTGTTCTTCGTTCAGTTGCTTCCGCTGCTTCGTCACCAAATCAGTCATAATCTTCCCACTATGGAAATATTCCCTTATGGTTCTTGTATCCAGTGCTTCAGATAAGTTCAACCGATATTCGCAGAATGTTTCCACTGCATAGAACATCCATGCCAATGCCACAAATCAACTGTTGCAGTTGGTGCCAAAAAATGGAACAGAAGCAGCGTCAAACTACACAAGAGCAAACTGAGCTGTTTTAGCCACTTCATAAGCGAATTCTTCCGGATCTTTGGAGAACTGTGACGCGATTCCTGTTGCGAAAGAAACCTGCTATCGTAAATTAATGCAATAATCACTGTTTAAGTTATTAAACTTTAATTTTTTTTGGTCAAATCACAGCGAAAAAAATAAACGTCAAACGTGTTGAACGGCATAGCCTACTCTCGATTTGGCAACTTTTAGCGATTTTGCCAACTTTTAGCGATTTTGCCAACTTTGCGTGCGAGTAGCTCGGATTTTCGCGATGCGCGAGCAAAATTTTGATACGCTGCTCTTCTTGCTTGGACGGCATTTTGACAACTGAAGAGTGAATTCCAAAATCAAAATAGGAACAACATTCTACACACACACACCTTCAAAATGAGGGGTGTTCAGGTTTTTTAAATGTAAAATTGAAAGAAATACGTCAAGTTGATATTGAACAAATTTTGACCGTATCGCCCTCTAAGATACCAAAAATAAGTTATGTGTACTACAAAAATACATGAGATCATGTCTTAGAGATGATTTTTTGATCATTACATAACAAGTTGTGTTACTTGGGATGTTGGGATCGACACTTTATGGTGTTTATGTTGTGCACTTTCCTAGGGCTTCAAATGGTGAGTTGATAACTTCTAAGGAGGGTGCGACCGACCTCTGGTCCTCACAAGTTCCTACCTCACGCCTCCACGAGTCATATGATCACAAAAGACTGCCAGCTGAAACATGGAGACGCTGGTTGGCGTAGCCTGGGCAATGTTGTCAATCCGACAATAGCGAAGTGTGGGGGTGCGACGCGACCGGTAATCATATCATAATTTTCCATTCTCATATCTTTCAGGTCTTCCAGGTCATCAGGTATTCTAAAATAATTTAAAATTTAAAATTATTGTTTTTTTCTCATGGCTGTCATACATTGTTTAAATTTTCTGGCTCATAATGGATGCACAAGTTTGTCTACATTTGCAACAAAACAGCAGTCGGCACACGTGTAATTCTCAGTTCTTATTATAATATCCCTTCAACTATATATATATATATATATATATATATATATATATATATATATATATATATATATATATATATATATATATATATATATATATATATATATATATATATATATATATATATATATATATATATATATATATATATATATATATATATATATATATATATATATATATATATATATATATATATATATATATATATTATCTTATAGGACATTGTTTATTCATAACCAATATTATGTATCATTAACATCATTTTTATCATTTTTATCATTACTTGTGTTTTCGTGATTTATATTCTAACATATTTTTTTTTTATATAATTTCACCTTATAGGTTATATTAACTTTGAATTATTATGTCTTATATACCCAATTATCATTATGATTGAGAAGTATCTAATGCCTTGATTAAAAGAAGCTGCAACGGAATCTATGGTAGGCTTTTGCACTTACTACTTAATGTATTTTTCATTTCCGGTTTGTGAAAAGACCTTTTTCGAAATCTGAGCTCATCTGATTCGTGCAGCGCTGTTTATCATTCGGCTTGTATCTGATGTTATAATTCAATTTTTGCCATTACTGTATCATAACTCACAATATTATTATATTTGATGATATTGTTTTATTGATTTTACTTCATAGATGATTTAACCATTGCTTATTAGTTTTTATGTCCATTTGTCTTTAACTCCCTGTCAAGAAAAAGTAGGCTATGCCGTTCAACACGTTTGACGTTTATTTTTTTTCGCTGTGATTTTACCAAAGAAAATTAAAGTTTAATAACGAAAAACAGTGATTATTGCAGTAATTTACGATAGCAGGTTTCTTTCGTAACAGGAATTGCGTCACAGTTCTCCAAAGATCCGGAAGAATTCGCTTATGAAGTGGCTAAAACAGCTCTGTTTGCTCTTGTGTATTTGTGTGGGCACTTTTAATCTGAACTTTCACGGTGCTTCTGTTCCAGTTTTTGGCACCAACTGCAACAGTTGATTTATGGCATTGGCATGGATGTTCTATGCAGTGAAAACATTCTGCGGATATTGGTTGAACTAATCTGAAGCACTGGATACAAGAAAACATCCTATGAGAACCATAAGGGAGTATTTCTATAGTTTTAAACAGTGGGAAGATAATGACTGATATGGCAACGAAGCAGCGGAAGCAACCGAACGAAGAACAAGCTGACAATGTCCTGCCAATCGAAAATAGGGGGGCCGTATGAAACGGTGATTGGGTCAGAGTCGAACGTAGTTCAGTGGACAGATGTCTACACCACTACCATGGTAATGGATCTGGTACATGACCAGAGACAGGTTCAAAACAGTTGAGTCAAGAATGGCTACGGAGGAGGACATTTTGACTTAGGAGTTGAGTTTAAGATAAGATGCTATTTTCGTTCATCCGGTGAGTACGTGCACATCTTGTCTAGGAGAGACATTTTTTTTTTTTTTTTCTGTAATTAATGAGCGTTAAATTACCGGACTGAGAATTTTTTTCTGTATAGTCTCCATACGATTGTTCACTGATGCACGCCAAGCGTATTTATGTGTGTGTGTGTGTGTGTGTGTGTGTGTGTGTGTGTGTGTGTGTGTGTGTGTGTGTGTGTGTGCTAGTGTGTGTGTGTGTGTGTGCTAGTGTGTGTGTGTGTGTGTGCGTGTGCGTGTGGTCGGGGGAGAGGGGGGAACATATGATTTTGGGTCGGCGCTTTCTTCTTTCTTTTCAGAGAGCGAGTAATGGCGCTATAACCATAAGCCATAGGGAGCTAGGACTATAGTTAATGCTAAAGTTCCAACCGTTTGAAGATACATGGAGCATCACTTAACCCTCTTAGACTAGTTGCTCCCAACGACCATTTTTGAATACATTTTTGTTCTGTGCACCAAACAGGGCATTCTGTTCAACTATTCTCTCCGACTATTCATTTCCTTTTTCCTTTGATATCTACTGAAGGCTACGTGGGTTCCCCGTGTCTTCTTAAGGTAGATACCAAATCCTCCCTATCACTAACGGTTGCATGGACGTGGCCAGGTGAGCGATCGAGGAGTGTTTTCGTGGCGATTGTTGCGTGAAGAAACGTATCAGAAGCTGGTTTCGTTTCATGGTGGCATGCAATGTCTTCAACGAACTATTCCTCATCGTAGCTCCATCCACGAGGTGTGCAACCGTCAATGCTAATGCTAATGCTAATGCTAATTTGTCTTTAACTCCCTGTCAATTAAATCTTCCCTGCTTTCCCAACCCAGGAGCAATAATTATTAAACCAGCAAAAAAAAAAGCGGATTGCTGTTATAAAATCAACATTAAGCTGCAAATGGTGATCATGGCAACAGTAAATTAAAATGTATAAATGGTAGTTCTGTAAAACTTAATAAACAGTTTCAGGATACCACAAATCAAGATTTTGGTGAAATGCTGCTATCGGTGAAAGCGCGAACCACGGAACTCTACACTATAACACTTTACTAAATTTCTTGCATTTTAGGATCAACCGAATGGAGATCGTATATAATAGATACGAATGATTGTAGTATTTTTCATTTACATAAATATAGACACTATCATATAAATATTTCATGGGAATGAGAGGGACCATCAGGGCACCCGATTGAAGCACTCTGGACGGGGAGAGTGGAAATGCCAACTCTCCATTGTTAACAGTTTGTGAATAGAGGGCGGGCTCTTCTCCCCGCCCATTGGGGCATCCTCATGTTAGATAGCTTGCTCTTTTGACCAATTGTTCAATCTTGTTGTTGGAAGGAGATTCTTTATATCCCTGTGGATACGTATAAGTGATGTTGCCAATCGATCCACCCAACCCCTTTTTGGCCCTTCATACAATGGCATGATTAGGATAATCAGTGGTTATTAAAGCTTGATCAAGTCTAACAGAGAGGAGAGCCTATTGCTGTCGGACGTAGTTTCCGTGCTACAATGGGTGGTAGTACATATCATACATCATACATCATACTTTATGTTGTGCACTTTCCTAATTTAATCAAATCTACTGGTAGGGTTAAGTGATTTAACAAGAAGTAGGTCAATGTACTTCACCTAACTTTGGATTATTGCTGCGTAGCTCACGATTGAGTTCAAACAACCTAATTTAGTATTATTTTTTTATGTCTTTGTAAAAGCGCTGCTGCAAAATGAAAATGTGTCAAGATTCAAGCGAAAGTATGCTAAAGGTGTTTTTTATTGTGAACATTCAAAAGATAATTACAATAGGTATCTGAAATACAAACAGAAAAGAGTAAATGTTCAACATGCAAAAAAAAAAATTGTAACCTAAATTTTGTTTTCATCGGGTCAAGAAAAAAGTCGCCGATCCTGTCTTCTGCCAGACATCTAGATACACTATCACTATTACTATGTCATAAGCTTGGTCATTCGCTAACGACAAATAGAAGACACACAAAATTCCTAGCCCAGCCAGCTTGAAAATGCCAATAACGAAAAGTAGCAAGTCACATGGCCAACTTTCCTCAACCTTGCAGCTCCTTTTCGTATACGTTCAACTCTATTCGTAGAAAGTAGGTCATCAAGTTTCCAAACTTCAATTTTTCACTCCGATGCAGCAATAGCAAGAATAACACAATCCCTCTCCAGAAACCGACCCACAGATGAAGCTTGCAGCATTTTGCACCCAACCATCAGTTTTTTTTTTAATAATAGCAAAATCATAATTTCAAATTTCAGAACTTTTTTCTCGCGCTTCCTCATTGTCCTCGGTCCTTTCGCCTACCGAGTTGCGCTCTCATCCATCCATCCATTCATCCATTTCAATACCTCCCTGATAAATTGCCTAATGAAAGAGGACGGAGCATTGCTCGACGGGGAAAAGTTTTGCATTTTTCCCATTCATAAATTTTCCCCCATCACTCCTCGAGCCTCCTGTTGATTCATTTTCTGGCTGGGTGGTGCTGATCCTTCTTTAGTTGAACCTTATTTAGGCATAAGTTCCGGTCGACATAATTGACGAGGGAAAAATTGAAATTTCAGTCACGATTCAGTTTCGATTGATATCCGAGCTGTGCGTTCCACTGTTCCGCTGGCGTTGGGATGCAAAGTTGTTTTGCCACTGGCTAAAAGCGGTCTAGACTGTCTGAGGACAAGGAGCAACTTTCCTTGCTGGCTTCGAAGCAGAATTGTCACTTAATACATGGAACATTATGTAGGTTTCGTTCATGAGAAATTGATGTTTTATTTCCGTTTTTTTTTTATTATATGATCGTTAGGTAAGTCCTGGTATAAATGTCATCTTAAATCATACCAATCTACATCAGGTTGCGGGGGTGTTGCGTTGTGAACTTTATTTATATCTAGAACCTTTTTCAACCTTAGTAAGCTATGCTTCACGCTCCGTTAGTACAAATAGAGTGTAGGTTACTTATACTGAAGACAGTTCCAATGACCTTTGGGAACAGATTATGATGAGCATGCCTAAATATATCTTGTGCCTAAATGCCTAAATAAATCACACTGCTGGTGTTCTTTTCCTTTTTTTTTTCAGAGATTCGCCTGCTGACCTCAGCTGGAATTGAACCCAGACCCGCTGGGCTGCCAAGTTGCAGTCACGCCTAACACTCCACCACTGCCACTCCAATGTTGGTATTATTCATTCATGTTCTGTATCGCAATATCCTCCACTCTTCCAAGAACACCCCCTCCCCGCAGAAGCGCACTGCAGTTCTCCATCCATTGCAACCACTGCGCACAACGTCGTCATCCA
>JASCZW010018706.1:0-14974 GCA_034211315.2 Aedes japonicus | reverse complement strand
ACTCACAAAGATGCGCTATTTCACCAATTCGACGAACTTTGTGGCATATGGACGTGCATTAAAATTGTTGAATTCAGACCAGGGTCATACAATTTCACTTTCAAACGTCGAAAAACGTCGTGGGACGATGAACTGAGCATTCATCCCTTTCAATTGAAACACACTATCTTCTTTTGACAGCCACTTCTTAGTCAGCTTCAGCAAATCAATCTTCAAACAAACATTTTCGACTAAGCTTTTCACTCATCGGTGTTTATTTTAGCCTTCGGTGTCATACTAGTATGAAACAGGACAGTTGAAATTCATGCAATACGTGCGGATTCATATTCATTTCTAAGGTATTCATTATTTTTAAAACTAGAAACAGTACCACCCGATAAAGTTAAATTGTAGCACCGAAAACAATAATCAACCATTTTATTAAATGATAAATAAGATTGCTGATATTTAAGTTGCTTTCACGCGATTGCTGTTGTGTTAACAGCTCCAGCGCAAATGCAACAAATTCAATTTTAATAAGTCATCGCAGTATCAAACAGAAACGCGCTTGCCAGCTCGGGTAGCTTTTTGTCGAGCAAAGTTACAGCAATGCGTGTATCGTCAAATGGCAATACTTCTAGCAACACTGGCACGCATGTTTCGTTGTGTTCAACAACCACTGCTCGGGTGGGGAGGATGAAGGCAAATCAATTTCAACGAAGTTGTTTCACGGTCGTTCACCACGTCGTTTGAAGCAAACATGAATTTCAATTGAAACTCTTCCGACGGTAACTAGATCGAAAATGAATTTAAACTTACTCACGTTTGACAGGAAGTGTATTGGGATAGAATCGGTGAAGGTAAGAGTTATCTACTACACGAAAGCTAATTGAAGTGGAGTGAAATCAATACAAAAGCGATTCATTTTCATTTTATTGCTTCGACGATGTAGGGCCCTGATTCAAACGCGTGTTCAATCAACAAATTGGTGCTCTAGCCGAAAACAAAAAAGCTTGAATTCGCTTTGAAATGAAAATCACTCAACGAACGTAATTAACAGAAAAAAAACTGCCGCAGTCATTTCGACAAAGATTTTTCATTAGGACTTAACTGCCAAACGTAAACAATAGCTTTTTCATTGAAAACTCTCCTCATCAACCCACCACGGTAATTTCGAAAAGGAAAAGTTCACCTATCCGATGAAATTGGAGGCTTACATGGGTAGCTTTTGTTTTATGAGATATTTACGGAAGAAATCAGTGTTTACATTTGTCAGTTAGGACCTAGGGGTGAGACAGCTCTTCTCTGAGTTGCTTTGATGCACCGAGTAACTGGCGAGTAACTCGCGAGTACTCGGTTCATTTCGGTTGCCAGGGTTTCGACAAGTTTGACTCCCAAATTGTTTGAAAACATTGGTGATATTCTGCTATCGACAATAGCAGATGGCACAACGGTGAGCCTTATTCCACGGCTATGAAGATTCAGGGATTGTTTAATATGTGATACGTGATGCGGACGGCTTTACTAAAATACAATGATGAGGCATCATAAAAGGACAGATTGGAACTTTGCTAAACACCAATTCTTAAGAGCTTGATGCTTGGGTCGGAGTGCAGTGGGCTGAGCTCATTTGTCTTATTCACTAGCCTTGTTCCAAAGCACCAGTTCATAGTCTGGCCGACTGACGGAATGATAATACATTAGCAAAAAGCAGCTCAAGCCAAAACTGATGGGTGTATTCCATGTATGAACTAATTGGCGACATAAAAATAAATTCTTCTAGAAAAAGGCCTTCTCGAGCCTTAGACGAATAGTAGTAAAAACGGTATAAAATTGTATGAGCATATCAGATATGTATTTTCAGTCAATTTAGGTTGTTTTCAAAAACAGGTTAAGGGGAGAAAATTAAAAACCTTGAAAATTGCAAATTGTCCAGTTGTGCACACTCGAGAGCTCATGTACTAGCATCGGTTGGTTTGACAGCTGCTGTGCAAAAACAGAGAAAAAACAAATGACAGTGCTCGATTGCTGAGCAACAAGGGTTACTCGAGGTACCTCAATAGCAACTCTGAAATTGCTCGCGATGAGGAGCTGTCTAACCCAGGCTTCCCAAAAGTACAGCCTTCTAGCTACAGTCAGTTTAAACTGCACTGATTGTCTCTGTGTGAACCGAACAATCGCTTGCTACCGTATGTTCGGTACCCACTCCGATACGCATTGGCAACAGAGCACGCATGCATGAAATAATGCTGTATTGGAACAGTCGAAGCTGCGCTAGCTTTGCTGAAACCACCACGCTCTGAACGTAGTAAGCCGAATAGGATGTTATCTTTCCATTTTGCCTTGTCTTCTGTTTCGTAAATTCATTTGCTAGGACAGCCTTCCTGAAGTGACGACAGTTTTCGGCTCACCCGAGACGGCTGTCACGATCCGAGAAGGATGTCGTGAGATGGTATTGGCTGGCATAAGCTGAGCTGAGAATCTCTTGCTCGGTTTCTCCCATGAATTTACTCATTTTCCATTACAGAGAGGTACCGTTGTTTGCGGGTGGAAATTCAGTCAGTAATTCCTTATCCTTGATTGAATATGACTGAGATTTAGTAGGTAGATGGCATCACCATTTTTTTTGCACAAAATGAGCTTGATAGAAGTTAGGGAGAAGAGATACCAGCCAAGTTTTCACCTGCAAACAACGGCACCTCTCTGTATCTTCTTTACTCCAGTAAATAGATTATTACACGCGTTTTGTCATTTTTCGATGCGCGAAAATTTCTCGCGCCAGCCTTGCGAAAACGATTATAGAAGTTGTTGCACTCTGTTCGAAAACTATATGACCTGGCCGTGGTAGATGGAGTTGGCGATATCAGGTTTATTCCGTTTTGTACGTTAAGCATATTGTGTTATACAGTGGGGAAAATATACATAGGAATCTCATAAACTAGTACCCAATTTTGCCAATTCGAACAATTGCTCACTATTTCCATGTCGTACGCAATGATTTTAATAGGATCAACTTATGATTGGCAAAAGCGACATCAATGTGAGAAACATAAATAGTTAAAACATGTGAAAAAAATTTATGAAGACACCGTAATCAGTACACACCGTTTTGGGCAAGCAAGAAATATTTGCTTATTTATTTTATGAAACCCAAATAGAGTGTTTTAAATTCTTCCCCTATGATGTCTTGGGAATAGTTGAATAATGATGAACGAATGAATTTGATTTTATTCAAGATTTTATTTTGATATTATTTGCGATATATCGGTATTTCCATTGTTCGCCTTGATATAAAGTTGTTGAAATCTGGAGTACTAGTTGACGAAACAAAAATGGAAGTTATTACAACTCACTATACCTACATTTATTGGCTGCCCTAAGTTTGCACCTTTGCACCTGAAGAAATGATCCATAAAAAAAAGAAAGTCGTTCCATAAAAAACGTATTTACGATCCATAAGATTCTGATAAAAACCCATAAAAAAAGGAAATGATCCATAAAATTTATCAATGTGATTCATAATGAGCATACAATTTAGCAATAAAATATCGAAAATATACCGTTATATATCTAGGAAATGATAGATAAAATTCTTCGTTACGTGACAAATTACGTTATGTAAAATTTAGTTTAAAACTGACTGTGCACAATCAACTTAAAATTTTATGAGGTGATTAGTATGGTAAACATCATATTTATGTTTGCGTCGCTGTAGAAAATCGTTTAAATAATCTACGTTCAAAGCATTCAGCTTTGTAGAAAGATTATTTCTTAGCAAACATCACTATTCCAATAAATGTTACACATAAAAGTTGTAAGTCATTCAAGTCGCTAGTGCTTCATACCTCAGCTCAGTCAAGTGGTCAGCAGGCAAAATTGGTATTTCTAGCACTCAAAGTAGAGCACAAAAAACGTGGCTACTATATCCCGTTGCACAATACAGTGTTTTTGGTTAAACAGCTGTTTGATGATGTCAAAAGATTATCAATCTCATATGATGATGTTGTTTTGAGAAGGAAATAATTTCTCATCACCATGAGGCTCTAGGAGTAGACAGCAATTTTTGCTAGAACAAAGTGGTTAAGAGAAAGTATTGATAGTTCCGTTAGCTCACGGCAGGCGGTGAAAATTGAATAGAAGTAGTTTTAAATTGAGCGGAGGGCATTGTGAGGTGGTATTTCGAAACAGGAACACAAACTTTTACCAAGCATCCCCATGCGGGGTAGGTCAAGGCATGATCGAATGCAACCTTGACCGGTAAAAGTTTGTGCACTTGATCGTGCTCATATACGACCGATAGCATTTTTTAATAGTTCTAACGAACTATCTATTTGTACTCCCAAATCCCCTACATGGGGGAGAAACTATCTCCCGCTCCTTTTGGGTTTATTTTTGACATACGGCTTCTGCTTTACCTAACATCTCCTATGAATTGAGAACATTCTTACTGGACGTTTGTCTAAAAAACTTGTCCTGTCTGTTTGAAAAAACAAACACACACACACACACAAACACAGATAAATTAAAAAAATTGGCAAAATTGTAGCTGAGGAGATTGTATAACTGTAATATGTAATAACTCTCCATAGTACTCGCAATTTCGTTAAAATAATTTCTAATAGCGTGCACAGTGTTAGTTTCTGATAAAATGTGCTCAGATTTCAAGATGTTGTTCAGGACATGATTTGAAATCGTTTTAGCATAGGAGAGCGTACATTTAAAAATTTGCAGCAGTATCACGGGCATATAACTGTATCTGAATAGAAACACAGCTACTGTCAATTTCCCAATCTTTAAAAATTACAAAACAGTGCCCAAAACTCAAAAGTGCAGGCTATAAATCATACCTATAAGTTTAAGTTCACAAAGTTGATTTGCTATGGCTCTATTTTAAAAGATCAAAGTTCATTATTCATCGTTTTATGGATCATTGACAATTTACTTATGGAACATTTTCAAAAATTAAAGGATCATGTACACATATTTAATTGCAAAAAGGTTACATTATAAAATCGCAAAACTGTGCTTTTTTGACATTTTAATGCTAAATGAAATTTACATTATGGAAAAATTGATATATTTTATGGATTATTTAGATTTTTTTACAAATATATACCAGACTTTAACGGGTCATTAAACAAAAACGCATTTTTGTGAAACGATTTTCTTTTTTTCGTTCATCGTCAATTAGTTTTCATATGCTAGAGGATGTTTGCCGAATTTATTCATGCATTTTCAGCTCCGAACAGACACTTTTACCAGAATTGTAATCTAACTTTTGCTACGAGAAGACCGTAGAGTAGAAGAAGACTCTACGGGGCTGAGCTGCAAGCAACTCGGTGGGTCCACGGGTCGCGGATGGTGGGGTTCCATCAGATATGATAGACAGCTACTGAATACACGAATAAGTAGCTCCGGACGAGCGACGAGGGCTGTTTAGGATGTGGGGGACTGAGCAGTTGTTGGACTCTGTTGAGTTTCTTCCAAAAACCCCTAAATATCCGAAAGCAGTTCTGAAAAAAGCGAGCCACCCCGCTTTTTAAAAACAAAAGTAAAAGTCCAAGCCTTCACCCATTTGAGTGTCTGTTTTCCATGTTAGGAACGGCTCGAAACAGCGTCTGTTCTCCATGTTAAGAGCAGTTGAGTCATTGTCTTGTTAGTGCGCCCAGGACTCTAAATACAAAAGCCGAAAGCCCTGGTGGTGCTTGGGACTGTTGAACAGCAGCATCACAATCCCCCTGCGAGATAACGGGGTTGGTTGTGGGCCTTGCGAGCCGACACCATTAAAAAGGAATTGCAACGAATAATACACAAGGAAGAAATTCGAACCGGAACAATTGGCATGGACCTAGGCTACGTGTTTTGCTTAGTAGTCTGACTTGACTGCGGTTATTCTGTAGGTTTCAATGACTTCATCCTGTAGAATGTGGCTTCCACAAAACTTTCAGCCCCAACACACTCATCCACTACCACTACACTTCCACCTGTGCCATTTTCATCCGCATGATTCCCGCCCGCAAGACTTCCACACTGAAAATTCATTTTAATAAATAAGCTTTCACTCGTTTCGTAAACATGGATTTTGAACACAGAACAAATGTCTCGTATATTGTATTAAACATTCATATTGCTTTTGATCTGGTAAAATGCTATAATTACACCTTTTTGTATTATGCACGAAATGAATTTCGTGAAGACCAGCCTACCGCTGCTTCTCTGTTGGTGCTGCTGCTGGGATGAGCGGGAATATTTTATTTATCTCAAAAAAGAAATTAGAGTGCTGTCGAGAGTAAGAAATCAATACTCATTTATAAGATATCTTATAACGAGTCTCCTTGGCCTAGTGAGATCTAGCATGAATGCAGTAACAGCCCTTTCCAAAAATACAGGATCGAATCCAATGTCAGAAACATTAAAAAAGAAACGTTGGACAGTTGTTGCGTTTTTTTTTTGTTTTGTTTTTTTGCAATAATATTTCAAGTTGATAAAGTAGATCTGGCAATCATTTATGCACCCACCAGAGAGAGTTTCTTTTAGATTTGTAATAAAATATTCGTAGCTCTATTTTTTCATACAATGCACGAATGTTCATTCTGTGTCAACAAATGCTTCATGCTGACAGTTGCGCATGTGACAATAATTACAAAGGTAGCTTCATTAAACGTACAAATCAGTTTCGTTGCAGAAATCAACGAATAGATTCGTTAGTACTACTTTCGATTTTGTAATATAAACTAAAACTAATTTTCAGTGCATCTGTGCGACTTTTACTCGCACCACTTCCACTTGCTCTAGTTCCATTCGGATCTCTAATTCTACCCGTGCCGTGACACAAATTTCTCTCGTCACACTTCCATTAGCACCACTTTGAATCTTTATAACGTTACCCAGATTGGTTTCACATAAATTGGCCAAGTCGTCCACAAAAGGTTCATTTCCATTTCGGAATTGTTGTAAAAATCGTCGGAAGATAAAAATCGGCCGAACACAATAAGGGAGCTCTGATCATATCGCGCCAAGTTATAGTGCTGGCGACAACTATCTAATGAGACTACAGCATCTTAACTCCATGTTGCTCTGTCCAACTCATCCCCAAAAAATGTTAACTATTTTAACCTCGGGTTAACCGCGAGTAAACATCCCTACTCCTACTAATCCTAGTATTAAGTCATAACATTATACAAAAAAACAATGAATTAACGGCTCCGTCAATATAACGCAATTGAGCCTCCAAAATAAATGAACTTGTTAAAACAAATCGCCGGAAGTTAAATAAAAACTAATTAACTCAGCAGCAATCGGTTGACGAATGCAGAGAGCGAATCAATGAAAAATTGGCATCAGCACTAGCACAGTACTCATTCATAACCAAATCCTCTCGGCATTGTACATGCACTGATAATCATGAAGGCACCGCATGAGTAACCAGAGTAAAATATCAGTTGCGATGTCAACAATGTATTGGCAGTATGACGAAGTACGTGTCGTATTTTCCCGAATTGTAACGAATCAACAACCGAGGCTGTCGATGACCATAAAACAAAATACATCCACACGAACACTCGTGTTGTGTACAGTGAAAGACGGCAACGTTGCATGTCGCATGACTGATTCACTGTGGGCTGTCGTAGATAACTCAATTACGAGGCTGTCATAGGATCAAGAAGGCGACAGCCCTCGCAATACTGTCGTGAGGCGGTACATTTGGTATGCCTGGTCTTACCCCTTGGTTAGGACCTAATGAAAAATCTATGTCGATTTTCTGTAGGTGATTGCTTATTTATCAAATGTTTAGGCCGTTCCCAACGCTGTTCTACTTTGTATGGGCTGTTTTAGTTTACAACTAGAACTAAAACAAGCCATTCCCAATGATGTGTTGCAGTTCTACTTTTCGAGCAAATTTTTACAACAGATTTACAACTGCTCGACAGCTCTGTTTTATTTTCAACGCGATTTGAAACACGGATGCAACATTGTTTTAAACTGGGTTTCTTTGTAGTTGTGGCAGCTGTTATGACTGATGACTGTCAAATTAGCGGTTTTTAGTTTGTTTTGCAAGTAATTTTTTTAACGCGAAATTAAGATCGACCAATATTTTTAAAACATGGCATTGCGATTAACGTGTTTTTGTTTTAATTTTGACAGTTCCAAAATTTAGAACTGGCAAGCAGTTTGCAACAAATATGAAACTCCGCGTTGGGAACGGCCTTATAAAGTGCATCATGACGTTGTATCAATTTTCAGTCTAGTTACCTGGAATGAGAGAGAGAATACAAGCAACAAAATTGCAGGCTTTCAAAACAATTTGAGCAACAAGTAGTTCATCAGGTACAGTATCTGGCATAGCGCATGACGCAAGCATCTCTTTGGTAACTGCTGGAACGCATTTTGAAATGTTAAATAAACAACCGTTTCTGCCATATCTAAAACATAGTAAATTTTCTCTGGTTTCCCGCATACTTCATTTGAAATGTCTCGAAAAATTAACGTAAGAACATCCAAATTTGAATCAAGCGATCCGGCTATAAAAGAGGAAATGAAAAAATTCATTGACGATTTCGAAAACCACTTGAAAATGGTAAGTTCAAATATCGATGTAATTATCAGTTCCAGGTGCATAATATGTATGATTTACTTCAGAAACTAAAACACCACCCAATTGATTCGGACCTCACTCATGTCGTTCCGCGTAGGATGCACAGCAAGGCGTCGAAGATTGTCCGGCTTCATCCGTATGACGATAAGGAATTCGAAGAGATCGTCAAGTGTCGCTTGAAGGAAGCATTCCGCCACTACAGCCTCGAGGCGAAGGATACCGACAGCCTTGGTCCAGAAGCTGGAAATGATGTCGATGATGATGATGATCGACTTTCTAAATTCGAGCTAAAAATTGACCCCAAAACCAAGCCGCGTGAATTGAAGCTCAAAGAAGTAAACTGGATGGAGAATTTCCTGAAGAAAACCCGCAAGGAGCGCATCCAGTGGCAAACCGTTGCTGTACAAGTCGGATAAGAAGCTGCTGGAGAAGCCACTTTTCGAGCAAGTCGAGGAGCTGATTGACCTCGGGGCGCAGGATTTTTCCGAATGGTTGAATACACTGGGAGCGGAAAAGTCCAACATCACAAAGGACATCATCAAGCAGCTGTTTTCGATTGGGGTGGAGGGCGATTCGGCCAAAGCTCTGTACGTTGAGCCGAAAGAAATTCGTGCCATTCCGGTGGAGGTGGCACGGGACTGGAACTTGAATTACGTGAGTAGTGAAGCTTTTATCCGAACGCTTTGGGCAGTGTTGTCGATTCTCGGGTTTTTTTTTTCGGTTGATTGAATGTTTATTTTCGTTGGTGAAAAGTTATGGTGGGATTTTATCGAAAAAAAAAACCTTTCAGTTTCCGTTGGAGTGTAATTTGATACATATGGCACTGAAATTTATAATCTAGAACAGTATATTATAGTAATATTTGGAACCAGTTTCAAACCACGTATGAGCTGACGAATTTCACGCAAACTCGTCTTCGTGGTTGGCCGCACCGTCTCAGAATCCAGTGATACTTTGTGGGTGTATAGACTAAGTATTTTCAAGCAACTTCGCATACTTTTTTTCTGCAAAATTTATCTACACTACTATTTGAAAAGGGCTTAAGTTTTTTGATCGATTTTTTTAAAATCAACATAATTCAAAAAGGACAAGAATTACAAAAAATTGATGGGACTCTTAGAAAATAGTCTGAACTCTTATGGAAAACATTGTAAAAATTGTTAAATCGATTCTTACACGCTAAAAATAAATATTTCATAAAATAAAGTCAATTTGAAAAAAAATGATATCTTAGAATTGAACAAAAACGAGTCTTAATAAAGGCAATATAATTGCGTAAATGTTTACGACATATTGCAAGATGGGCACTTCAAACGAAAAAAAAAGTTTTTCTAACAACAACTTTTTCACGTTCTAATTTTACCGTGTATCGCGCCAGCTCAGCTTATAATTTGGTCCTAACAACCACTCATCTAGTTGGCATGAAATTCATCAGCTTTCAACGATGATAAAAAGAAGAATAATCGGTAACTTGCATTTTATTTCACCACCCCTTTGCATTTCTTTGACAGATTAGCATATATCATCTGAAATGACTGTTATCGTGCTCCAGTCACTAGACCCTTTTGACGTAGGACTACGTCTTTCATTTCTATACTGGGGCGCCGTTCTAAAATTTCTGAAATCGACCGCGTTACGGGTCGTTTTGGAGATTTTGAGCGATAATAACTAAGTCATTGCATAAAAGATTTTCATATCGTTTGCACCAATCGATTGGAAATAATTCTACGTATCAGTTTTAGTACAAGTTGATTGATTTTTAACATTAACTTATTAAAAATAACGTAAATGTAAGGTAATGTCTTATAATTTCGATTCGCAGAGTAAATTAACCAAATTTCCTAGCACAGTTTTCAAATCTAAGCAAGAGACGTCTCCCATCGTCTTTTTCTTCTTATTCTTTGTTCTCGAGAGGTAGATTCTGTTTCACGCTAGTGTTTGGCGAAACATCTGATTCCCTCCCTTTTAATGAATTTGATTCACATTGCTTTAGCTGTTACCCCTTTGTTCATGCAATGGTACCCGATGCCATGATAAAAGACACATTTCCGAACAAATATACCTCATTCGATCGGCCGCATTGGAGCTGCGCGGATCTCCCGATGGGCGATGCAGCACCCAGCAGCATCGCGCGGTGCCCAGCATTGGCAGCAGTAGCTGGCGGTACCCAGGAATGCTCAGCTGGTCGCGGCAAGCAGCTGACGGTCCGTACCCTGCGCTGCTATTGTGAAGTACACGAACAATGTTGGTGAACTGGCTTGGCTAGAAAAGCCCCCTGCCCTCGACAATTGCTTGTGCAATGATGTTCACTGTTCACACACTAATTTTGAGCTTTGTTTAATCTTTTATGTGTTTTATGCGTTACGTGTGTGTTGTGTTATAATTATTTTTTTCAGTTCAGCCCTTGGGGCATTGGTAGTTTTAAAATTTGGCTTTGTGCACAAAAATGTGATTAAGTATCTATTGATTTCCAACCAAATTCTAAAGCTTCGATGAATGGAGACTATTTAAATGTGATCTACTAAATGAAAGGTATCTTATGACAATTTGAATCAACAATTGGTGAAATTTTCCATACAATAAAAATAAGAGAAAATAAGAGAAATAAATTGTTCTGTATATATTCAACACAGCTCACCTATGATTTTAATTTATTCAAACAATACCGATTTTATTTTTGATTATCATTATTTTGGTTCTGAAAGCGCTGCAATGGAGGCTTTTATTGAAAAAAAAGCATTTATTGTTGAATCAAAACATAAGATTTTCGGAAACAATGCACCTTTGCATTGATTCGACCAAAGCGGTTGAATTTAAAAACAAAATATTGTTTGTTATATTAGAACCATTGAAATAATAAGAAATTAAGTTAAATTTGTTGTTGATTGTTTATTCTACAAAATTATTTTGTTGAATCAATAATGATTTCTGTTAGAAATATTAATTGACTAACAATATTGGATTCGATAAGAAATTTTGGTGTTTCAAATATATGATTGCATTAAACTAAGACAAAGTGTGGTTTGATTTGATACACAAGAAATATGCGTTCAGTCACCCAATATTCCTCTGCGTGTAGCCTACATCAAGTGCATTTGTTACGGCGTCTGTTGTTCTATGTTTCGGACCAAACGGAAAATTGATTGGTATAAAAAATTATAATTAATAATAATTAGATTATGATAATCGCAATCTGTTAATATTATGCAATGCATAAAATACTGTTGCGATCTTTTAGCTAGAATTATGTTATATGACTAAAACTTTGAACTTGTTTGTAATACTTTAAATAATTTCAAGACGTTTTAGTAAAGTTGCTGAACTAATATATTTAACAATTTTATAGTACGTTCACATTACTGCTTATATTACGTGATAGAGTATCTTGATATCAGCAACTATACATTTAGTTTTCACTGGAAATAATGTACATTTCATTTGATATCAAGATACTCTATATCATGTAATATAAGCTGTAGTGTGAACTGCTTTTAAGAACATCCAGTAACCTGAATAAATGCAGTACAATACTTTAAGTTACTTAAATGAAATTAATTGACTAATATTAGCAATCTTTACTAATTTCAAGTTACTCAAATGAAAATTAAACATAAAAACAACAACAATAACAGTTTTTGTGATGATTTTATCACAATTGAGAAATAGAGGGGGGGGGCGAGAGCGTTACGTAATTTAAGGGGGGGAGTCTGGTCACGTGTTACTTATTGTTACATAGGGGAGGGAGGGGGTCCAATATCCCGCTTTTTTGCGTTACGTAATTTGTGCACAAAGCCTTTGATAACCTACCTAATCTATAACTAAAACTACAATTTGAAGATCCTAGGGGTGGGGAACCAGATTCCGAATGATCTGGTGATCCGATGTCAGGCAGCGTGCCCTGTACCGATTGATAGACTCACTAAAGTGATCGTCGAGCATTTTTATCTCGGCCAGACGGTGGACCTCAGATGTTCTTGTCCTCGGAGGGGTGTTCAGGATCATCCTGAGGAACTTATTTTGAATACGCTGAAGTTTCAGGTGATGTGTTTTAGCGCAACTCTCCCAGATTGGCATGCCGTATTCGATGACTGGAAGTATGATTTACTTGTAGACAGCAAGCTTGTTTTTCAGGGATAATGTAGACCTTCTGTTGATCAATGGGTACAGTAGCTTCAACAGAACGTTACACTTTGTGACAGTTTTGTCAACCTGTTCCCTGAAGATAAGCTTGCTGTCTATTGTAACGCCAAGATAGACAGCTGATTTGGCCCATTCCACCGTTGTGTTGTTTAGGTTTATTTTACAATCCTCAGGTGGAACAAGTTTGGGAGAGTTGGAGTGTAGAAATAGGATGACCTGGGTCTTCGCCGCATTGATACAGATCTTCCAATCGGTGAAGTATTCAGACAGAACATTCAGGCTTCGCTGCAGTTTCGCTGTAAGCGCTCTTATTACCCTACCATTGTGGACGACTGCGGTATCATCGGCGAACAACGACAGAGATCCATTTTCAGGGAGCGGGGGTATGTCCGAGGTGAATAGGTTGAACAGAAGTGGACCTAGTATGCTTCCCTGCGGAACACCGGCGGAAATCTCCTGTGCATCGAAAACTGCACCTTGCAGCGAAACACGGAATGTCCTGTCCGTCAGATAATTTTTAATTATCTTCACCAGAAAAATGGGAAGATTGTATCGATGCAGCTTGTACACCAAGCCATCGTGCCACACGTTATCAAAGGCCTTCTCGATGTCGAGAAGTGCCATGGCAGATGATTTTGAAACAGACTTGTTCCGTCTGGAGGATGTTAATGACTCGGTTAAGTTGGTGAACTGTCGACCGACCACGTCGGAAGCCAAATTGTTCGTCGAGCAAGATGTTCAGCTCGTTGGCAGATGAAAGAAGCCGACGGTAGATCGCTTTCTCAAATAGCTTGGATAATCCTGAGAGAAGGCTGATGGGCCTATAGCTCTTGGAACATGAAGGATCTTTCCCAGGTTTCTGGATGGGGATGACTTTGGCTGACTTCCAACACGTGGAGAAGAAGCCAAGTCGGAGGCAATGATTGAAAACAATCGCCAGATGGTTATAGAATTGGGGGCTCAGTTGCTTGAGCTCCAAGTTCAAGATGTTATCGAAACCTGGGACCTTCATGTTCTTTGAGCATTTGATATAAGCCAACAATTCGTCAGCTGAGATCTCCAACTTCTCTGAGATTATGGGAACTGATAAAGTGTTGACGAAGTGTTGACTTATCTCAGCAGCCTTTTCTGCAGGAGTTATCAATCGATCCTTAGAGCCATTGCTGTCTAATGGGATCAACGGTGGAATGGGCCTTAGCTTAGTTTTTAAAATTTTGGTCAACTTCCAGAACGGCTTTGCACAATCTGGGAGAGAGCGGATCTTGTCGGCAAAATTGTTATTCTTAAGGTCCACCATTCTGGCCTTATTAATTTTTGTCAGTCGATTGCAGTGACGTTTGAGCGTTGGCAAACCAGTTCGCTGGTATTGCCTTCGAATGGCGTTGCGCAATTGAATAAGTTCTTTAGTGGGTCTATCAATCGGTACAGAGTCACTCACCTGATCAATCACCGGCACATGTTGCTCTCGGGCCTGGTAGATCGCTTGCTCGATGCAGCTGCCGTTCGATGTCATCAACCGAATCGAGGTGCATGTCGAAATCGATATTGTCGTCAACGTGTTGTCGGAACCTCTCCCAACTGGCGCGATGGTAGTTCCGTCTGGTGATACGATGCCGGTTGACCGAGGAGCCAACTTCGGCCACCACCGGATAGTGGTCCGAGCTGAGCTCCTGGTGTACGATCGGCTGGGCGATGTTGTTCCCCATGTTGGTAAGGAAGATGTCGATTGTCGAAGGGACCCCGGATCGGCTCAACCGGGTGGGAGTATCCGGGCCCAGGACGGTGTAATGTCCCTCTTCCAGGTCTTCCTGTAGAAAAATTCCGTTCCGATTCCGCCGGGTGTTCCCCAGGTTTCGTGTGTCGCATTCATGTCGCCGGCGACGATGAACTGCCCTTGCCTCCGAGTTAGCTTACGGATGTCGTTTCGTAGGGCCGTTGTTGTTCCGTTGTTGGTACTGGCTTGCTTGGGACAATAGGCCGCGATGATGGTGATTGAGCCGACAGCAGTTTCGACCTCGACTCCGATGGCTTCGATGGACTGCAGCTGAAGGCTCGGCAGATGGTAGTTGATGTTGTAGCGCAGGGCTACTAAAACTAATAACAGATGGTTTGATGAGTCTTTAGACTGAACAAAATATAGTAAATATTTAATTCTTTTACAATTCCTCCACATTAATTCTATTACAATTCCTCCACATCAACAAGCAGTCCTACGTCGACTTTGCAGATATGTCACTGACATATCTCACCTTTTCGTTT
>JASCZW010018705.1:0-14974 GCA_034211315.2 Aedes japonicus | reverse complement strand
TGATGCTGTCAAAATAACTCGTCGAATCAAATCGAAACTAAAGACTCTAGTAACGAAAAGCGCAAGAATGTATTACTAGGTGCAAACTGCAAGGATTACTTCAGACCAAGGGGTTCTACAACAGTGAATCAATGGCTATAGCCTATAGTTTCATACTGATTTTTGGTACAATGTTGTCGGACAACGTGCACTAGATTAACTTGAACAGTCTACTGCACAGAGAAAAAGAAACACTGAATGTTCTGCGTTATCTAATGCACATAAAATGAATGCTAGATTTGGCAGAAAATAATGGGATATTTCATGTAAATTTAGGCCCGATAACGCCTAAATCTAGCCTATTGTATGATAGATTGCAAACATTGTTGTATGGTGCATAAAAGATTACCAACAATATCGTTGTTAACGCCTCATTTGGCTTGGAATTAAACGAGGGGAAATCTTACGCGCTTGTTAAAATCATTTTTTTTATTGCTGTGTGGGTAGACTTAAATAGTCTTTATTTTGCATCGAAACTGAACGTAGTTGTTCGAATGGTTTATTACCGGGTGCGATGTTTTTGGACATCGCTTTGCTATCTAAGGTCGGCCCTAGTTAGAGTTAAGCGATCGGTTTTGTGCCATAAAAAAATTAACAAGCGCGTAAAATTTCCCTCGTTTATTTCTAAGTCACAGGAGGCACAAACAATGAAATTGTTTTCAATCTTTCATGCGCCATACAACAATGTTTGCAAGCTTTCATACAACAGACTAGATTCAGGCGTTATCTATAAAGCAAGAGTCTCTAATTTGAATAAATAGAAATATGCAAAAATATTGTGCTTCAGGTATATACGTTCACTATTGTTTCGTCCAAATATTGCTTCTTCGTGTTTATGTAAATGGGAATATCAAAATGCAATGAGGCACCAAACAAAACGCAAAGTTGATTTTTTTGACCATCTGAAGCATAGAAAACCCTACAATCGTTCTATCTTGTTTGTCAACCATCACGGACCAGACAACCATATCAATTCTTCCATCGATACTGCACCAAACGTCACAACAAAAGGCTAATGTGTACACATTTCTTTCAACATTTCATCCCGATAGCTCTCATAAATCAGGGTCTGCTGCATTTAATAGGCCAATATCCTCCAGATAAGATTACAATCTAACCCACTCGTCCTGGCAACACAAATGTTTGTATTACGGATCCATCAGAGATGAATGGCAATCCCTTCAACAACCGGTGGCAATTCTCCGCACAATGCATACCTCTCCCGGAAATTTTTCCCACTCTAATTTCTGGTCCAGCAAGAAACCTCAACCGCCCGACAATATTGAGCAATAATGCAAACATAAACATATCCGACCGAGAGAAAAAAAAACCGTATAGGTTTGTACTTTTGTCCTCACCCTCCCGTGCCGGGCAAGAGAAAATATCGGAAAAGGGTTTGTCTCCTTCAATTCACCGCTTGCTGACAAGAAGCATATTTTTCAAAACATTTATTTGTAAGTACCACATCTTTTATGCTTTCAACTTCTGCGATGATGATGATACACAGATTTGGGCAAAAAGTACCAAGCCGACACACAGCACGAGCATTGTTTGCTCACTGGTTTGGAAGATCAAACGGTGCGAGATAACAAACTTATCGAGATTTTCCTTTCGAATGGTGATTCGTTTTCCCCTAAGGGTGGTTTAGATTCTGCCACCCTGCGATGGGAACCGCACAGTTTTGGCGAATGTTGGGTTAATCTGATAATTTGTTTTGATTTTATACCTTTTTAAGGAGCAATAAAATCATTAGCCTTTTTTTCTCCCTCTCTACATGAAAAGTGCTCCGGGAGGGCCTGCCATCTTGATTGGTGTCGCAGAAATTCGCCAATGCTCCACGAGACGCTACACATACACAGTAAATGAGATAACGTTTCACCATTTATTTGCGACGAGGCGTGAAACTGTGGTTTTTCTTTCAAACTGTGTGGAAACGGTATTCTTTCCGCTCCGTTTTTGTCGTCCCACCACGAAAGTAGAATTATCTATCTTATCGCCAAAGAAAGATGAATTTCTCTGTGCGCCTGACGGCAGATCTCCGGTTCCGGTTCCGCACGATGTTTTTCTTCTGTCAAGAAAATGTCTACAAAGTTGATCTCGAAACAGGAAATAACAACAAACTTACGTGACTGGGTACAGTTGTCGAGAGCACTGTATCAGATCGATGGAAAGACAAAGGCGCTAACTTTTCAAGTTCCTTAGGCAGTAGAATAAATCAAGGCAGCCTTGCTCAATGCCAGGAATTTAGAAACGATCTTAATAGGATACCATTTGAACACAGAAGTGCAAAATCATCAAAACTATAAAATTTTGTTGGGAACTGAGAACGCTCATTGACAGTTAACAACACTTCTTTGACCAAAGGTTAATCTGACTGACTGACACTGACACTGAATAGCGAACAACATTAGAGCACCCAATAGACCAGTAGGGAAATTTTCGAGTTGTAAAAAGTTCCAACTGCTGGAACGGGGAATCGAACTCTCTTCTCGTGGCACACACAAACCGTCTTGTAGGCGGTAAGAGAAATCTGTACATTTTAAGGACATCTTCAACGGCGGTCCAAAACGTGGTTTGGACTTATTTTTAAGACCAAACGCACAATCATCGCTGCACCGATGTTGTAAATTTTGTGTTAAACCGGATCGATTTTGCATCATTTTAAAACTGGTAGAGGAAAGGCTTGTAAGATGGAACAGCGCCACTTTTGACATTCATAGCGACAACACTATCGCGCTGACAAGTGTTAACCTCATTTTTTTACTATTCTTAAATTTTCATTTGCATTTGAAGTGGATACACTCATTCAATTTAGTGTGTTGGCATAATAAAGTGTTGGCATAATTAAAATAGCAATTATTTCTTGTGCTTAATAAGTGGAAATTTCTCATCGATATCAAAAGGTTAACATTTGTGTTGGCTAGCGTTTTTGGTGTTTTTTTATGATCCAAAGGCATTTCCAAACAAATCGTAAAGTGAAACAATTTTTTGATGTTTTGTGTTTATGGCGTCATGTTTGTAAAACTGTTGAGCTTGTACGATTGAACACATTTTTTTTCGTTTTGAAACATATGAATGATATTTTTTATGTTTGAAAATGCCATGGAATCAACAATATATTGAAATTTAACAATAAATTTTTTAAAATTGCAATTTTCGATGCATTTCGAAAATAGGCCATATTTTTTTTCTTATGACTATAAATAACTAGTTCCTTGAGAGGGCTGCATAATGGTGAGTCGCAAAGGAGCGTGCGTCCCCGCAACATAGCTCTGGTCTAACAGGTTCCTACCTCATGCTTCTACGGGTCTATAGATGACAAATACCGCCAGCTAAGGGTTGCGTACTTAGCTGAAAGTGCAGCCTTGGCACTGTTGTCCTTCTGACTTCAGCTAGATTGAGGAGGTGCGTGTCGAGCGTCTGTCCACCAAAGAGGTGCGGCTCAAACAGCGGCTGAGTAAGAAACGCTGTATCTCGTCAACTATACATTAGGTGGCAGTCGCAGATGTAGGCAGCGCGACCCGGGTAAGGAAGATGCATGCTGAAATCTTACCTTACTACGAAAAATGGAAGTATTCTTTATACGGTATATAATTTCAGATCATCCATGGAGTTCCCAAGTATTGTATAGTAATCTTAAATTATTTTTTCCTTCGTGACAATGATAATGCAGGTCTGTCTACAATTGTAGCAGGACCACAACCAGCAGACATGCAGACAGTTCAGATATAATTTTTGTTATCATTCTATATTGTAACACCCTTTCGCAATATTTTTTATGCTATTTCAGCTTCACATTTATGCGGTTGCCCATACTACAGATTCTACTATATTTTTTTTTCCTTCTTTATCCAAACAAAATGAATGATTTAAAAACTAAAATTGTTTATGATCCTTCATTTTCTATTGCACAGTTATAAAGAATTATCCATGGGCCTAGTAGGATTCAAGAGTTATCGGAGAATTCAAATTTTCTTCCTTTTTTCTCTTTCTTTTTTTTGTGGATTTGTTAAGTTTCCCTTTTTGGACAGTAATCATAATCATATGAAATTTATTTCGGCTTACTGTTAGCTTAAATTTCCTTAACAATTTTGCAGCCTGCCCGGTGATGAACTTTCCTTCATTACATCACTTTAGAAATTTTCGTCATTTCAGAGTTTATACCATCTTACTTCGCAGCAGAAGAGGCAAATAGCTGCATTTTATTTTGATATGTTTATTATTTAGTATCTCATTATAACATCGTATTATTTTCATCATATCATCACTGCATATTTTTATAATCATAATAAAATAATTTATTAAAAAAAAAATTATAATAATTGATGAAATTTAATACTTCAAGTTTACAGGAATTGATTCCAGATAGTATAGATATTTTATTGCATTGTATCTTGAGGTGTTTTTCTTTTAATGTAGATCATTGAATATAAATAAAATTATTGATTGCTCTTCAAATCTGCTGTTTATGTTTATCCAGATGTCAAGAATACATACATATTTTTTAATTTTTAATTTATAATCAAATGTTTAATGTTTTATTTACTTGCAAAATCATCTTCACATTCCAGAGTAACATTCATCTGCCACTGATTGAGCTGTAAAGATGCAACAAGCTGCATATTATTATTATATGCCTATTTATACTGTTTTAATTATTTCATCATATTTTTTAAAATTACAGGTTGACGAATTGCAACTAAGACATATTCAATAAATATTGTAGTATATTTTATTGCTCTATTACATACAACATGAATTGAATATTATGATTATATATATATAAATAAATACTGGGTTGGGAGGGAGCATCAGGGTATCATTCAAGCTGAAATTGGATGATGGTTTGATTGACTTCCTGAGTCTAGGAGGGAATAAATCGCATCATTTTCTATATCCTACCGATTCGATTATGATGCTGTGAATTCTACTCTAACAGTTTCAGTGAGATTGACGCGCCCTTCTTAACAAGCCGTCCTGTAGTAAGCTTAATAAGTATTGCGAATTGGTTTATTCGATTTGTTGGATCGTATCGTACCGCCGACCCTGTAGACTTTCTCTATTCTTTCGCCAATTCCGATCATGCCGATCATCCGTCGGCCCAGAGCACTCGTCTCCAAAATTCTTGAGGCTTATCATTGTGTTCCCAAGTGCAGCGCAGACGCTTTAATTCATTCACCTTGCTGATAAATGGTAGTATGCGTGTGTATCTGCTCTTCAATTCATGTGCTGCTATTCGAAGCCGTATAGTTCGATCAGATATCGGTAGCTTCAGCGTTGCTTGGATGGAACGAATCGTATCATATGGATCTTTTCTGATTTCGCGAATTATTCTAAAACAGGTTCGATAGTCAGACTTCCGTGCTAGGCCAGGTATTCAACCATCCATAAAGATGAGGAGGAACGTAAGGAAACTCTTTGGTCCAGCAAATGCAAGGTCGGATTGGAGCCATAATAGGAAGACTCTAATCGAATATAATATCGAAATAAGGAAAAACAAACGGAAACATTGGAGATTATTGTGTGAAAACATCCAATGCACTCCAGAAACTGCCAGGCTACAAGAAATCCTTTCCAAAGAACATTCAAATGGCCTAAGCAATCCAAAGAGGGAAGATAGTACTATTACAACAGGTCCTGCATAAACTTTGGAAGTAATGATGGAAAGTCACTTTCCAGGCTCAGCAGCCTTGGTAAAAACACCCGACCGTTCTGCACGAGAGCCGAACTTGACTGCAAACACACCACTCAGTGGCTGAAATTCGCCACTTTGGTTTTGTGTTTACAGATGAACCCGCAACGTAATGCACGCGACACGAGTGTACACGCTCGTGTATTGCTTTTGACACCGTGTTTGATTTTTGGAAAAATACACGAGCCAAGTGGTTACGATCACAAGAAAGCTCTCAACATACACCCAGTATGACACTGGTTGCCACGGATAAAAATTTTATAATTGGCTTATTGGTTTGTTTTCTTCACGCTCAAAACTGCCTCTCTTTCATTTGTATTGCTGTCCCTGTTTTTCTCACGGAAAAGTTACTCAGTTCTCGTAAAAAGTGGAACAACTCAATTGATGAGTTGTTCCACTTTTTACGAAAACTGAGTAACTTTTCCGTGAGAAAAAAAGGGACAGTAATACAAATGAAAGAGAGGCAGTTTTGAGCGTGTTGGCTGTTGGGTGACGGGCGCATAAGTTGAATGAATTTAACAAGCACAGCTCGGTTAGAAAGAGAAAAAATAAACCACGCGTCTATTCTGCAATCGGACACAATCGGAAACACTCGGCTGTGGTGTTTGCCGAAGCATCAGTCACGGTGTCCAAAGCCAAACCACGAGCACTGACATTGGTGTTGTACCCATCGTGTTGGGTGTTAGTCTGGAAGCACGGAGTCAAAGTGGCGAATATAATGCACGCGCTAGCGTGGTGCAAAGTAGCTCGGCGTGCAGTGTAGTGTTTGGACATGGCTGAGGCTCAGTTGCTTCTTATGGAAATGAAATGGGACAGTTGAGGGTGAATCCTGGGCAAATTATGAACCTGTGTGATGCACTCGAAAAGTCCCGTAAAATTTTCTCAGCAACGATGGTAGACTGGGTAATCAATTCCTTCGAACCTTACAAAGCCGCGGGGAAGACGGGCTCTTCCCTGCTCTATTGCAGCACTCTAGAAAAATGATTGTCCCGGTCTTAGTTCAGTAGTTTGTTAGTAGCATGACACCATGCCGTTTGGTGGTGGAAGGCATACAGACCCATAAGTTTTACCTCCATAATAATAAAAAATAATGGAGATAATATAGGATGATCATATAAAAAGCTTTTCAAAAGTATTTGAAAATTCACGAGCTGAACAAGTTACAATTTGCCTATTCAAAAAGCAAGTCAACAATAACAGCTCTGCAACACGTTGACACAAAAAATTAAAAAAAGAAGCATCGAACCTAAGGAACCTTTTGTGTATTCCTTGACACTGAACGGGCTTTTGATAATGCTTCACATGCTTCGATCAGATCAGCTTTAAATACATCGGGCTTCCATGGCACCATCCGTAGACTGGATCACTGCTATGCTGACACATCGCTGCATTGTCACTAGATTAGGCGAATCAACAGTTGAAGTAAGTACGTCAAAGGGCTGTCCGCAAGGAGGTGTGCTCTCGCCACTTTTGTGGTCTTTACTTGTTGATGGTCTGCTGAATAACTTGGTGGCAAGGTACTATGAAGTCATGAACTACGTGGATGACATCGTAATGATAATACGGGGGATGCATGAACGTTGTCAAACAGAATGCAATCAGCATTAAATTACACGCTTGCTTGGTGCAGAAGGAGGGGCTGAATGTAAACCCTTCAAAAACAACTCTTGTAATTTTTACAAGAAAAAGACTTATCAACATAAGGGAACCGTCTTTAGATGGGGTACAGTGGACTTTCTCTTCTCAAGTTAAATATCTAGTAGTCATACTAGATCGGAAATTGAATTGGAGTAAACACTAAGAGCATGTTGTAAACAAAGCAACTGCTGCTCTTTAGGTCTGTCGGAGAGCGATTGGGAAGAAATGGGGACTGAGGCCTAGAATAAGCCATTGAATTTATCTGGCAGTCAAAAGACCCAAGATATCGTATGCTTCTCTAGTCTCTAGTGCATCTGTTACCCTTGCATAAATTTGTACAGGTAGAGGCAGTAAAAAGTGCCTAAAAAACTTAAAAGGTACAAAAAGATCTTTGAGGGTGACCTTACAGGACATTTACAAATAGTAAAAAAAAAATGTCAACATTAATCCGTTGGTGACACAACATGAAGACTGGATGCAACGAAAACCCGTCTTAGATATACCTTACAAAATAATGACCAATGATCGGAACACGCGGGAATCTGGTGGGCCAACAGTTTCACCAGAATCTTTTGTAAAGGATGTCCACAGTTAAATTGCATCACTTTTAATAAGCTGTAACATTTCGCCCTTTGGGTTCAACGAAATTTTGGGTGAAACGACCTAAGCGTGTATTGTTTACACTGCGTGAGTGTCATTGTGAAATGTGTCGTACTTGCGAAAATGGAGTCGAAGGAACAGCAAGTGTTCGAGAACATTTTGCACACGCACCTCGACAACCCACTTCTTTCGCACCGAGCCATCGGAGAGATGTTGAAAATTCACCAGTTTACAGTGTCTCGTGTCATAAAACGTTTCGGGGAACGTTTAGCTGTCGATCGGAAGAAGGTGTTCTGTACTGTGTCAAGGATAACAAGCGAGTGGTTGCTGCCTTTAAACGCAAACCCAACTGTTCCGTTCGGGATGTTGCGAAAAAGCTGCTCTTGACCAAAAGTTTCGTGCAGAAAGCCAAGAAACGAGCCTGGCTCCATTCATTCAAAGTTTTCGAAAGCTCCAAACCGCAATGAAAAACAGAATAGGACAGCTAAAACACGTGCGCGTAAGCTGTACACACAAATGTTGACGAAACTACACTGCTGCATCATGGACGATGGAACACACGTAAAAGTCGACTTTAAACAAATTCCCTTCAACCAGTATGTGAATGCGAAAGACAAGTTCGATGTTCCAGAGTCTCTCAGGAAACAGCAAGTGTAGAAGTTCCCCAAAAAATTCATGATTTGGCAGGGGATTTGTTCGTGTGGTAAACGGAGCAAGCCTTTCGTGTCAACTTAAACTGGAAATAGCCAAGTATACATGAATGAATGCCTGAAAAAACGACTGATTTCGTTCTCAAAACACACAACGTTCCTGGTGGCAAATTCCTCGAGTGGTACAAGACGAATTGTGTAAATTTCGTGCTGAAGGATCTTAATCCCCCAAACTCTTCAGAGTTGCGGCCAATTGAAAAACATTGGGCTATAATGAAGCACGAACTTCGTGAGCATCCTAAAGTTGTAGCTATAGAACAGGACATGTTGAAATCATGGTTGCATGCGGAAAAAAAAATGTCGGTTCAAGCGTTGTACAAAATCTTAAGCGAGGTATTAAGACGAAAGTTCGGGCTTTTGGATTTGGTAAAAAAAAATACAGTGAAATAAAAATACCTAAACCAAGATTATACATTGTATTTTATTCCCTGAATATTACATGAAAATCGGTTGAGAGACTTGTTTTTGAGGACGAGTTTAGAGTGGTGCAATTTAACTGTGAACACACTGTATCTCTACATAAGTTTCATAATTTTGATATTAGATAGTTTCTAAATGAATGAAAGATTTTCTACCAATCACATTAAAATGACCAAAAAAAAAGAACAAAAGTTTGAAAGAACAAAAAGGAGCCAAATCGAATTATCATCCAAGAAAAAAGCTGTCTACCCTTATGTACATGTAAAGCAAATCATATGCGTTTGGGACAAAACCCCATCAACCTTTGTTATTTACTTTTGCCATGCCTTTTCCCATCGTACTCAAGTCGCATTTTTTGATATTTTTATAATAATGCATCAAATACAAATGCAATATTATCATGCTTTCTGCCACTTTTCGCCAGTTCGCTTTTTTGTTCCCTCCCCTCACTCCACAGCGATGGTGTACATTTATGCTCCATTTTTTTTTTTTGCATCGCATAATTCCAGACGACCTGGTGCTACCACTTCGACTGAATGGCAGCATTGTATTGTGTGTGCTCATTGAGGTAGTTATTATAATAAAAATTTATCAAAAAATGATCGTTTTCAGCGTCTTTTGTTCGACGTTTAACCGAGCGCGGCGTGCGTTCCGAATAATTGAAAAGAGAGCTGCGTGGTGCGTTTTTTTTTTGTTGGCATTTATTATTTCTTTGATATTTCAATCTTTTGCTGTTGTTTGAATGGTTCTTGGTGCGGTTGCTCCCAGAATGGGTCGATGGGATGTGTGCCTTTATTTTGTCCCTAGTTCAACTGATGTTTGTTGTGTCGGACGTTTCTTATAGCATTTTTTTTATTAGATCACAAGGTTTTCCTGACTTCAAATTTACTGTTGTTAATAGTTTTTGTACACAGGAATTCAGGCTTTTATATGATCAAAAATAAAATAGCAATTTGTTTCATATCGAGAATTTTGACCCTACCAATTGAACGAGATCGATTCCCATTAGCAGCGGCGGTAATTTGGAAAGAAATGTACATGGATGATCTGCTTACTGGATGTAATGACGTAGAGCAGCTCAAAAAACATTGCTCCCTATTTTTCGGAATCTTTGAGAGTGCTGAGATGCAACTGATGCAAAATTTCCTCGAATCACCATTAATTAATTTCCCGAAAAGTATCGACAGACCAAATTGCTCATCGAATTTGATTCAGACGCTCCTGTCAAGGTCCTATGGCTCTTGAGGGAGCCGGCAACTGATACACTTCTCTACAAAATGCCAAATTTTGAGAAGTGTGAGCAGTATTCGAAGCGAATTATCTTGTCGCAGGCATCGAGTTGTTTCGGTCCATTGGGTCTTCTTGGTACAGCTGTTATGAAGCTAAAATCCTGCTACAAACTCTTTGGAAGCTCGACTACGACTGGGTTCATCAACTACCTAGTGCGTTCGTCAACGAATGGGAAGACTACCAGCACCGCTTCAACGGATTAAACACGTTCCTATTTCCCTGGTACGTGCAATCACTGCGCCACGTTAGAAGTTTATAGATTCAGCGATGCTTCTGATCACCACTATCATAGATCTATTGCGCATGTAACTATCCGTATTTAAGCAGCAAAGTCACGAGTTGCTCAACGGCACCCCGCCACGTCGAAAATGGACATCGTGCGGAACTTTGTGGACTCCGGATACGCCCGTTCTGGCATCTACAACATCTTGGCACTATTAGACAATATTCAGAGCATCGATAGACAGCCCGGTTCCAGACAGCCGAAGACCCTGAGCGACAAAAAGCTCCAAAGGATGCTGAAGAGGAAGCTCGAGGGAAAAGTGGCTACACCACTGCGGGCGCTTGGCCTGGAGGTCGCTTCAACCGGCCAAACGGTGAAATAGTATCTGGCGAACATGAACATACATGTCAGGAAGCGGATGTCGCGTCCACTGGTTTTGGAGCTGCAGGCAATGACGCAGCAGCAGCGACTGAATATGATGGTCAACTCGATTTTCTCGGCAAGTGGCGATGTGGGGTGGTGATGGACGACGAGACCTATCTTACTTTAGATGGCAATGACTGGCAGGGCACATCGTATTTTACTTTCCCCACGAAGGAAGTGAGCTCCGGGGTGAAGTTCATTCAACACCAAGTTCCCCAAGAAGGTGCTGCTGTGGCTGACAATCAGCGAGAAGGGGATGTCAAAGCCGCTCTTCTTTCGCTGCAGACTGGCCGTTAACGGGGAAATTTATAGTACGAAATGCCTGCTGAAAATTGCGTCGTTCATCAAGAAATACCACAAGGGCGAAGACGCGGTGTTCTGGCGGGATCTGGCGTCGGTCCACTACTCGAAGCGATCGTTGGAGGAGATGGAGCAGCAGAATATCGATGTGGTATCCAAGTCGGTGAACCCACCCAATGCCCCCCAGCTGCGTCCCATCGAGAATTTCTGGGCCAACCTGAAGCGTAAGATCTACTCCAACAATTTTGTCGCGAAAACTGAGGAGGAATTGATAAATAAAACGAATAAAGAACTTAAAAACATGCCTACACGCATGTTTTCGTCCGCCATGGCGAATGTTCCGGTAAACTGTCGGAAGGTCGCTCGCAAGGGCGTAGATTTTTTTTGCAAGTGAGCTTAAATAATTACCTTCCATGGGAAACTTTTCAAAAGCAATTATCTGTCCTAGCTTTTTTTTATCACCATCCGAAAAGCGTTAATTTTTTTTTTAAGGCAAACGCTAAATAACAAAACCATCGCTAGATTAAAGCTCCGCGCGGTACTACTGTTGTCACGATTGCTCCTCTCCGTCTGTACTAGCAGCGGAATTACGGAAAAAATCTTCCTATGGACCGATTCATACTGGCAAATTTGTGTTGCCAATCGTGTCGCAGAAATCCAAGAACTGACGACCAACTGCACTTGGAATCACATGCCTGGCGAAGAAAACCCTGCTGATCTCATTTCACGCGGCATTGATGTTGATCAGCTCTTGGATAGTTCTTTGTGGTGGAACGGGCCACTCTGACTTGGTACTTGTGACGAACCATGGCCTCAGCCCCCTCTAGGCATTTGAAAGAAAAGGACATAAAAGCTCGAAAAGGAATCGCGCTTCCAATCACCGGATCAGTGGTCAACGACGTCGTCACTCGATTCTCGTCATTCACCTTTTTCCTGCGAATCAGCGCATTGTGCAGGCGTTTTGCAAGCAATTGTCGCAATACGGTAGACCAACGTAGGCATGGTTCAATTTCCGCGGAAGAATCCAACGAAATACTCCACGGTATACTTTGCTTGGTTCAGTACGAACACTTTGCTACTGAATTTAACGCACTCCAAGCTAGCAGGCCGATACCATTCAGGTCGAAACATAGCAATCTACATCCCATTCTTCAAGACGGCCTTATTCTAGCTGGTGGCTGGCTAGAGGACGCTTGCGTCACTAATGACGCAAGGAATCCGGTCGTTCTCCCGAGCAATGAAAATCGTACGGATAATTTCTTGAGTGTAGCCGTAGTTCGTCAAAAATTCTGGTCATTGGGTGGCCGCGACCTAACTCGCGATGTAGTTCACAACAAAATTTCGGTGTACACTTTGCCAGCCCGTTCTATTTCCAGCGGCCAAGTCCCCGTTCTACATCAAGAAAAAAACGATGTGGCCGTCTTCGTATGTATGGCCAAACAGGCAACCCATCTAAAACTTGTCTGTGAGCTCACTACAGTATCTTTCATCAGGAGTCCTCGACGCTTCATAGCCAGCCGCGATCTTCCTCGCCACATATACTGTGATAATGCCACTAATTTTGTGGGCGCAGGAAAGGAAGTGCGTTATCTGTTCCACTCACTACAGCATAGTCATACCGTATCCAACGAGACAGTATCCCAGTCTATCCAGTTTCATTACATCCCGGCCAAATCTCCAAATGTTGGTGGGTTGCAGAAGGTCTGTGCCAAATCAATGAAGCATCATGTGCGACGTGTCATCGGAAACACCTATCTGTCAAAAGAAGCCTTCTTCACCGTCCTCATCCAGGTTTAAAGCTGCCAAAACAAGCGACCCATCACACCTGGGCATTTTCTAATTTGACGGTCCCTGGGTGCACTTCCGGATCCAGATTACAGCACTGTTTCTGACAACCGACTTCACCTCTGGGAACGAGTACAACGTCACATTCAGCACTTCTGGAAGATATGGCACCAAGAGTACCTTACCACCCTTGAGCAACGATATAAATGCTCGACTGTTACCCGCAATCTGATTGTCGGATCGATGGTCATAATCTAGAAAGAGTCCCTCCCAGTACTGAAATGGTCTCTGGAGCGAGTGGTAAATATTCATCCGGGCACAGATGGAACAGTGTGTGTAGACTCGGTGAAGTTGCCATCCGGAGCTGTCACAAAGTGCTTTATTTCCAGACTCTGTGTTCTGCCTATCGAGGTAGATCTAATTACCCGTCCAGATCCAAATGCTGGTCCATCGGTAGAAACTACTCAACGATCTTGGCGATCCTGGTCACCTTAAGAGGAGCAGGCACCACCGACGACGCAGTCTCAAGTGAAGACAAAGATTAAATCTTGAAAAGTAGTTTACGATGGCCGGTGTGTTCAATATTAAATCAGGGTTGAATTAAATTCAATCTCGTATCAAGTTTGCGTAATGCCATAATCCTAAGTCGAAAGACCATGCCGTTACCTGAAAAATCGTTCAGCATTACCACAAACGATTCGGTCATGGTTACAGAGACACCGTAAAGAATGAGCTGCGACAACGTTTCGTGATCCCGCAGGTAGGCAGTGTTGTAACTAAGGTGGCAAAGGCCTTTGTTCAGTGCAGGGTCACCAAGAGCCGACCTCGATGTCCCCGGATGGCTGCACTTCCAGTGCAGAGAGTTACACCCTAGCGCATTCCTTGACCACGCAGTCGTGCCTGGTGGCAGTCACCCGCTTCGTTTCCAACCGGGGCCCTTCGTTAGAGATATTTTCCCATAACGGAACGAATCTGAAGGGGGCTAGCAAGGAGGTGGATCGTAGCATCAACGAGGACTACGCAGGACATAACTAAATAACTGTTGCCACCACGCTACTATCTACTACTCTGTTCTGGTCAATTGTGTCGTTCGGTATAGTTTCTCGTACAACTTCTTGTCGTGGAAATGGTTGCCTCTCTGACTTCTCTCGTTACCTGCAATTATGACGTGTCGGTGGAATCGTGATTATCCGCGAGTGTCCACGTCGTATTCAAGTGTCGTCTCGATCACTAATAGAGACGTTGTTGTCCTTAATGATAACCACAGGTTTCGAAGCGTTTTTGTAAATATTATTTTGTAATTTTGACGCGTCAGTGGTTTGAGTCAACGTAAGAATTACTTTCAGTGTATGGTCTAGCGGACAGTGAATCCTATCACCTTCGCGTCAACGTGCAGATTGTTTATTTTTAAATTGAAGTTTTTAAAATGTCAACGTCTCGACAACAGGAGCTGTAAAATCTTATTTTGGACAAGTGGTTAGAAACCCCTAATTGTTCACTGAAAAAAAAACGTAAATTCGGTCGGGGTGACAAAAAAAACGGTTTTAAATGTCAATCAACACAGTTGAAAGGAAGCCAACCGAGCCCTACAAGTCGGTTAAAAATGTTGCCAACAAAGTGAATGTAGCTAAGTCATCTATGCAGGACATATAAGAGAGATGCGGACTGAGGTCGTTCAAAGCTAAAAGGAAACCTAGCCGAGATTATTAAGGGTTTGAAAAGGTGAAAAATCTGGCCCGAAAGCTATATTATTCGTTGTTAACCAAATATACAGGTTGCATCGTACAAGACGATGAAACACTCGTGAAGGCTGAGTTTTTACAAATCCCTGGTAATAAATTCTACACTAAGTAT
>JASCZW010018704.1:0-14984 GCA_034211315.2 Aedes japonicus | reverse complement strand
CACAAAACTCGAAAACGAAACTTTACCTTACCAGAAGTAAATAACCTCAAATTTACTTGATTGATTGCTAGAATTTCTTGCCTCCAACACACATCTCATGATTACACACAGCCTCGAGTTTAAATTGCCAGTCTTCACTTATTGCTAATATTAATGAAATTTTGTGAAATTTACTTTAATTATTGTTTTTCATCATGAAAACACAGCGGAATGAATGCACGTCAAACTTAACTTGTTCAGTAGCACAGCCTACTCCTTTTAGTATTTCAGCATTTTCAAGCACATAATAAGGGAAGGTCCATTAATTATGTCACGCAGTAAGGGGGGAGGAAATTTCAAGGTCCATTCAAAAAACGGGACAAGGAGGGGGGTGGGGGGTTGGTATTAAAAAGCCACTGTTTGCGTGACATAATTAATGGACGTTCCCTAACATGCAGTTTGATCCAAAATCAACTAACGAATTTTGGCGGTTTTATGAGGGCTTAGTTCAGGAGACCACATTATAGACTTAGAATGTTTTGAAACCTTTTAAAGACAAATTCCATACACACAACTTCATGGAAAACCTTCTAATAATTTCGATTTCAATCCTAGAATTTCTAACAAGATGAATCGATCAAAGTTCTCGGTTAATGAGAATCTTGCAAAGCTTTTACAATTTTCCTTATGTAATTTAATCTTATCTATTATAATCTAATATAATATAATATAAATATAATATAATATAATATAATATAATATAATATAATATAATATAATATAATATAATATAATATAATATAATATAGTATAATATAATATTATATTATATAATATTATGCTAATATAATGTATTATAATCTATATATATATAAAATGGATTTCTGTCTGTCTGAACCTAATAGGCTCGAAAACTACTGAACCGATCAGCGTGAAATTTTGTATGGAAAAGGTTTTGGGGCCGGGAAGGTTCTTATGATGGTTTGAGACCCCTCCCTTCTCTGGAAAGGGGGCTCCCATACAAATGAAGCACAAATTTCTGCATAACTCGAGAACTGATCAAACAAAGGAACCCAAATCAAGCATGCGGAAGTTTTGGAGGCAATAAATGTTTATATGGTAGTCAGAAACCCTCTCCCCTCTCTTAAAAGGAGGCTCCCATACAAATGAAACAGACTTTTCTGCATATCTCAAGAACTAATCAAGCAAATGGAACCAAATTTTGCATGTAGGGTTTTCTGGAGACAATTTGTTTTTCTTTGGTGGTTTGAGACCCCTCCCCTCTCCTAGAAGGGGTGCTGTTATACAAATGAAACTAAAATTTCTCCATAACTCTAGATCTAATAAAGCAAATGGAACCAAATTTGGCATGCGGGGATTTTAAAGGCCATGATTGTTTCTACGATAGTATGAGACCCTTTTCTCTCTTTCTGGGATGGGTGGGGGGGGGGGGGGTTGTCATATAAATGAAACAAAAGTTTCTATATATCTCGAGAACTAATCAAATGGAACCAAATTTGGCATGTAGAGATTTTTGAAGGCAAGAAATATTTCTAAGGTGACTCTTCACCCCTCCGCCCTCTGTAAGAGGGGGGCTCTCATACAAATGAACTCGAGAACTAATCAAGCATATGGAACCAAATTTGGCATCTGAAGGTTTTTGGAGGAGCGAAATGTATCTATAGAAGTTTGAGACTCCTCTGCCATCTGGAATGGGCCAAAGGGGGGGGGGGGGGCTTCTATACAAATGAAACACAAATTTCTGAATAACTGGAGAACTTATCAAGTTAATGGAACCAAACTTGGCGTGTGGAGTTTTTCGAAGGCAAGAAATGTTTCTATTGTGGTTTGAGACTCCTCCGCTCACTGAAAGAGGGATCTCTAATATATATGAAACACGAATTTTTGCATAACTCAAGAACAAATCAAGTAAATGGAACCATGTTTGGCATGTTGAGGTTTTTGGAGGCAAGAAATATTTCTATGGAAGTTCAATACTCCTCCCCATTTTGAAAGGGGGTGGGGGGGCTCCCATACAAATAAAAAGCAAATTTCTGCATAACTGGAGAACTAATCAAGTAAATCAAACCACTTTTAGCATATGGGGGTTTTTGGAGGCTAGATTTCTATATGCATAAAAATGAATTTCTGTCTGTCTGTTTGTTTGTCAGACCCTTATAGACTCGGAAAGTTCTGAACCGACCAACGTGAAAATTTATATGAAGGGGTTTTTGGGGCTGGAGAAGGTTCTTATGATTGTTTGAGACCCCTACTCTCTCAGGAAGGGAGGCTCTCATACAAATGAGACACAAATTACTTCATAACTCGAGAACTAAACAAGCAAATCGAATCAAATTTGGCATGTGGGGGGCTTGGAAGGCAAAAAAAACCATAAAGATGCCAGTTATATTAAATTTCCCTTCATTTAGTTGCAAGCGTAGCAGCGCACGCACCGGACGCAGCTATTATATGTATAACAATGAATTTCTGTCTGTCTGAATCTTATTGAATCGAAAACTACTGAACCGATCGGCGTGAAATTTTGCGTGGAGGGGTTTTTGGGGTCGTAAAAGGTTCTTATGATAGTCTGGAACCCCTCCCATATCTGGAAGCGGGGGGGCTCCCATTCAAATGAAATACACATTTCTGCATAACTCGAGAACTAATCATGCAAATGGAATCAAATTTGGTATAGGCGAGTTTTTGAAGGCAAGAAATGTTTTTATTGTAGTTTGAAGCCCCTCCTCTATCTGAAAAGCGGGGGTCCCCATACAAATGAAACACAAATTTCAAACAAACACGAGAACTATGCCTACTGCTATGCAAATTTGTATGCAGTATGGCCGGAAAATTTGTATGCAGTATGTCCGGATTTTTTATGCTGGGATTTTTGGAGTCGGTGAAGGTCCTTATGATGGTTCGAGACTCCTCCCTCATCTGGAAGGGGGTGCTCCCACACCAATGAAACACAAATTGCCACATCACTCGAAAACTAATCAAGCAAATGGAACCAAATTTGGCATGTGGGGAGTTTTAGACAAGATTTTTTTCTAAGGTGGTTTGAGACCTCATCTCTCTGGTGGGAGGGGGGGGAGGCCTCTCAAACAAACGAAACAGAAATTGGAACCAAACATGAGAATTATCCATGCAACTTAAACTCAAAATGTGTATTTCTAGGGTAAGAAGCATGTACTGATAGAAGTTTGACCCCTGCTTAGCCAAGAATGGGGGATGCTTGAGTTACGCTCAGTGCTACATTATGCACAAGAAGTTGATCAAAGGTTATGCAAGGGAAAATTACATTCAAACTTACAGAATACGGCTTCGTTTGATGATACAATTTTTTGTCAATGAAATGCTTCTACGCAGAGAGAATGACCTATAGAAAAGTTTAATTAAAAACATAAATCTTTGTTTTTTTTCAGATGTTACATTAGTAAACGAAAATATTTTAACCAGATGCATTCACAAAAACAACATAAACGAGCAGGTTCTATTAAATTTTCATTCATTTTGTTGCATGCGTAGCAAGGCTCGCACCGGGTTCAGCTAGTCTATATACATAAAAATGGATTTCTGTCTGTTTGTCTGTCTGTCTGTCTGAACCTAATAGACTCAAAAACTACCGAACCGATCGGCGTGAAATTTTGTATGCAGGAATTTTTGAGGCCGGAGAAGGTTCTTATGATAGTTAAAGACCCCTCCCTTCTCTGGAAAGGGGCGCTCCAATACAAATGAAACACTCATTTCTACATAACTCGAGAACTAATCCATCAAAAGAAACATAATTTAGCAGGTGTGAGGTTTTGAAGGCAAGAAAGGTTTCTATGGTGGTTTCAGATCCATCCCCGTCCTGAAAAGAGGGGGCTTCTATACAAATAAAATACAATATTCTGTATAACTCGAGCAAATGGAACCAAATTTGGCATGTGGAGGATTTTTAAGATAAATACTGTTTCAATGCTGATTTGAGACCCCTCCCCTTTTTGAAGGGGGGGGGGGCTCCCATACAAATGAAACACAAATTTGTGCATAACTCGAGAACTAATCAAGAAAATGGAACCAAATTTGGCATATGGAGGTTTTTGAAGGAGATAAATGTTTCTATGATGGTTTGAGACCCCTCCGCCTTCTGAAAATGAAGGGAGGGGGTCTCTCATACAAATGAAACACAAATATTTGCATGTCGAGAACTAATCCAGCAAATGGAACCAAATTTGGCATATGGAGGTTTTTGAAGGAGAGAAAGGTTTCTATGGTGATTTGAGACTCTTTTGCCTTCTGGGGGGGGGGGGGGAAGTATCGGGCTTTCAAACAAATGAAACACTAATTCCTGCATAACTCGAGAGCTAATAAAGCAAATGGAATCAAATTTGGCATGTGGATTTTTTGCAGCAGAGACATATTCCTATGGTGATTTAAGTCCCCTCTGCCTTCTGAGGGGAGGGGGGGGGGTGCTCCCATAGAAATGGAACGCAAATTTCTGCATAATTCGAGAACTAATCAAGCAAATGGAACCAAAATTGGTATGCGGGGTTCTTAGAATTCAAGAAATGTGTCTATGGTGATTTCAAACACAAATTTCAACCAAACCTGAGAATTATCCAGGTACTTAAGCCACATACTGTGTATTGTTTGGGTAAGAAGATGTTCTGATAGAAGTTCTAGAAAGTCTCCTGAAAAGTGATGAATATAGTTCCATCTTCTTCTACTTGTTTTGATACGCGGATAGGCAAAATAAAGTGCAAACCTCATCATTTTTTTGAACTTCTCCCATATATTTGGTTTAAATTAAAGTAAACACAGTGTATCGTTACTGATATCTTATTTTTCATATTCTTTTCAAGTAAGGTGGTGTGGATCAAGCTCTTCTCAGGCGCGCTTCAGGGCTTTAAAATAATTTAATTTATCGGTAACACCAGTTTTGTCAACCCTGGCATCTAGAATGACCCACAAATTCTCAATGGGGTTGAGGTCCAGGCTTTCTGGAGGCAATTTCAGCGGTTTGATCCAACAAGATGGGAAGAAAGACTTGGTCTTCTTGGCAGCATGCTTTGGGTCGTTGTCCTGCTGAAATACGGACCTTCTCTTCAAGACCCGTCTGGGTCAGCGAAACCTTCAGCTTTTCTAACAGGATATTGATGTAGGAATCTGCAAAAAAACTCGAATTTTGATTCAGCCGTCCAGAGAACCGTTTTCCAGAACTCTACGAGCTTATCAGGATGCTCAATAGCAAACCTGAGCCGTTTGGCTTTGTTTGCCTTGCTGATAAATGGGCGCTTCCGGGCAACTTTGTTTATTAGGCCCTGTGCTACAAGACGGCGTCGAACAGTTCGACCAGAAACTATTAGCTGAAGGGTTTCTTGGATCTCACGGACAGTTATTCAGCCGCTAAGGGTTTTCTAACGAGCCAATCGTAATAAAGGTAACCTGAACCACGGCACGCCCATAATTTCCGGCCATAATGGCATCGCATATCGCCAGAATTTCCGCATCCCAGCCGGCAACGGAAGCTGGGTTGCGGATAGGTCTAATATGGCGGCATTATGGACGTCAGGCAAGTACCTGGTTCAGGAGGTTGTGTAAAAGTGAATGGAGTGTTTTTCTGCAGCTGCTACGCACCGCCAAGATGATCGATGGAACAGTTTTCCAATATGTTCGATCGGATGACAACTGAGCTAACTGGCCTGAACCCGTTGGTAATAGCGAGGGACTCCAACGCTTGGACGTTCGAGTGGGGGAGCCACCTTACCAACCCTAGGGGCCAGATTCTTCTGGGGGCCTTGGCTAGGCTCAACGTAGACCTAGCCAACGTGGGTACCAAGAGTACCTACCATAGAAACGGAGCGGAATCGATCATCGATATAACATTCAGCAGTCCTGGGCTGCTTAGCAATTGGAGAGTGGATGATGGCTATAACCATAGCGACCACTTGGCGGTTCATTATTGTATCGTCCACAATAAAATGCAGCGTGCGGAAGGAGGAGCATCCACTCCATTCGCCCGCAGATGGAGGACGTCCTACGTAGGGACTTTTTTGTGGCGAACTACTCGTTATGACGAGCGTGCGATGTGACCATGCCGAGCGAAGTCAAACCGAGGAATGGAAGACCACCGGTGTATTGGTGGACGGAGTTGATCGCCGATCTCCGACGAACATGCCTCCACGCGAGACGGAGGATGCAAAGAGCGTGGTCAGACGCCGAGAGAATCGAGCGTAGAGGGGCGCTAGTCACCGCGAAGGCCGCACTAAAGAGGGAGATAAAGGCCAGCAACCGAGTCTGCTTCGAGGGTCTGTGTCAGAAGACCAACGCTAACCCGTGGGGTGACGCCTACCGGGTAGTAATGGCCAAAACCAGAGGATCGGCAACTCCAACCGAGCGTTCATCAGAGCTTCTGCAGGTGATCGTTGGGGGACTCTTTCCGAGCCACGAGCCGAGTTCAGGGCCCCTCGCCGCCGCCGCCCATGACCAGCGTTCCAGTAGCGCAGATCTTAACGCTGTCATAGCGACGGAAGGGTCAGCCGAACACCCGTGACCACGGTGACGGTGACGAACGAAGAACTCGTTGCGATAGTAAAGTCGCTAAAGGTGAACAAAGCGCTGGGACCGGATGGTATTCCGAAACTGGTTATCAAGACGGCTATCTTGCTGGCTCCCTAAATGTTCAAGGTGGTGATGCAAAAGTGTCTCGACGAGGGTGTCTTCCCGGACGCCTAGAAAATTCAGACCCTAGTGTTGCTACCAAAGACAGGGAAGCCACCAGGAGATCTATCCAGGCATATATACCTATGTTTCTGTTGGATACAGCGGGAAAGGTGCTCGAGAGGGTAATCCTCAACAGACTGACAAAATACACGGAGGGTATAGGCCGTCTGTCTAGCAACCAGTTTGGCTTCCGTAAAGGGAAGTCGACGGTGGATGCCATCCTGTCCGTCACCAAGACGGCTGAGGTAGCAATCCTGTGCAAGAGGCGAGGAGTACGATACTGTGCAGTGGTCAACCTTTGATGTGAGAAATGCGTTCAGTAGCGCCAGTTGGGTGGCTATCGTCGATTCGTTCCAACGCCTTCAGGTTCCTGGGTACCTGTACAGGATTCTTGGAAGTTACTTCCATAATCGCGTACTGGATTATAACACAGAGGCAGGCCAGAAACGTGTCCAGATCACCGCAGAGATCCCATAAGGTTCGATCCTGGGTCCGGTGCTATAGAACAAGATATACTATGAGGTACTACGGCTCTGTGAGTGGTTAGTGCACACCGAACGGTATCACGCGACGCGGTCTGCGCCCTAGCGGGGATGATGCCAATAGGCTTGTCATAAAAGAGGACGCATCCATGGTTAAGTGGCAAAGGCGCGAGATTTGGCATGATAGAATTTAATCCAGAGGATGTGCCAAGACCGGGACATCTTGGACGCGGTATGCACAGCAGCCTCCCAGATAGTCCTCTATCTCCAACAAAAATGGCGAAACGACCAACGGCAGGTCGCAAGGACCACCTAACTACTAAAACCCTAAGAAGTTAGACATAGTGGGTGGGGATGGTCCAGGGCTTAAGGCACGGGTGCGTTTTTAGTGGGTCGAGGAATTTGCACCCTCCCAAGTTTTTCAGGAGTCTGGTTGCAGATTTTCCATCCCGTATAAAAAAAAGAAAGCCATTTGCTTCAAAACACGTCAAAATATCAAAAAATAAACAATCGTGGGGTCTTTCGACGGAAACTTATCGAAAACATATCGATTTTTGAAGTGGGCACTTTTTTGGTACTGTTTTTGTCAATACCTATTGATTTTTTAGTTCCTTAAGTCAAATTTTTTTTTATTGTTATTTCATAAGTAAATTAGAAAGAATATAAAAAATAAGATATAAAAGAAGACTACAGGGAGGGAGGGGCAGATTATTTTGCCTATAAGTCGGACTAATTTCGTAGAAATTTCTTGATTGATATCAAATATTCCAACTGCCTAAAAGTTGCTGAATATTACGAATATTAACAAATATTTTTCTATCAAAAAATAAACGAAATATTTTTTTCAAAAATCTGTAATTTTCTGCGAGAAAAAAAAAGGAAATCGGGTTAACATATGCATCTGCAGCGAAAATTAAATGTCTGCACATTTATAGACATGTCTGTAAAGCTAGCATAGTTTTCTGCGTTAGCATATAAATAATGCTAGATTTAGCATAAATTTATGAGATATTTCATGAAAAATGAAACCAGATATTGCCTTCATCAGGTCTGTTAGATGAAATATTTGCAAACAATTTCGTTATTTTCGCTTGCTTTGATTTACAACTGAACGAAGGGAAATTTCACGCCTCTGTTAAAATTCCTATTTTTCCTGTGTAGTTTTACATTTCATCACCAGAATATGTCACCATGGAACTGGCATTACACAAATTTTGACAGCATTACATCAGCGTGATAGACGAACCACTTTCGAGCACGCACCATCAGACCCAGAGTTCAATTATCTCCCGACTAGGTAAGGATTGTAGAGCACTGATGACGTTGTTGGCTGATATCCATCATCACCATCATCATCATCGTCATCCGTCGTCGTCAGCTCGATGCATATGCATACTCATTGCACATAATTGGTCATTAAGTGCGGAGCCTGTTCGACCACTTTCCGAGCAGCAGCAGCAGCATTAGGATCCGATGGACTGTCATCGTTCCAGCAGTCGTTCCGAAGCTTTTTGTGCGACACAGAAAGACCGGCCAGCCCGGAGGAGACCGGTGCAGAATCTGATGCAATTTTGATCGATCGAAACATAAGCGATGGCTTGAACTCGAAACCGGACGAGCGAGACAGCGAGGGAGAGAGAGAGGGAGATAGAGAGAGAGCACTGGTGCGCAATATTAGAATGGATTCAATTTTCTGATAATGGAATACGGAATGCAGTTTACCTCCGGAGGGAACACCGATGCTCATTGGTTCTGTAAAATACTACAACAGCAGTTCTACGGAAATCGTTCTTAATCCAGTAGGATATAGTTTTTTTTTTTCGTTGGAATGTTGTACCTTGTTGAAGTCCATCAAAACCACATGCATTCGAGTGGAATAAGCGATAACAGGTGCACCTGTCAGTCACACGATCACGAATTTTCATATATTTCCTGCGGCAGTGACGGAGAGCTCTTTGGTCCAGTTTAGTGGGTGCGAAATAGCCCGCATAGTGATTCGAAAAAAGGGGGATCCGTCCGAAAAAAAAAATAGAATGTTATTCGGTTGGATGGACTGCGTTTATTCGAATGAATTTTTGATGGTTTCTATTCAGAGGAGATTCGTCCAACTGGGACGCGTTGAATTTATGTGTTCTCTATCGGTGAATGACTTCTGGAGGATTTCCTTCTTCAATTAGTTTGATTGATAGGCTCAAATGTTCAGAAATAATGTGCGATGTGATATGATATGTAATATGATGATATGACATGATATAGACTACCACTCTCTGTTTGACATGATGAAGCTTCACTAACCACTGATTGTCCTCATCATGTCGTTGTATGAAGGGTCATAAACAACAAAATTGAACAATGAGTCAAAAGTACGAGCTATCGAACAAAAGGATGCCACAATGAGTGAGGAGAAGACCGCGTCTTTTATCCACAAACTCTTAGCAATGGGGAGTTGGCATCCTCATTCTCCTCATCCAATTCATTTCATTCGGGTGCCCTGATGGTCCCTCTCATATCATGATTGTGGGAATTTTTATGCAATAGAATATACTATGTGCATGTACACAATATTTCTTACATCCACGGATTTGTTACTAAATAGAATTATTATCTACTTAATAGCGCTAAACTAAAATATGCTGCTAAAGGGTGTATACGATAAAAATGGCATACACAAATATACTTACCAAAATTAAACCGGTTATCGAATTTTCTTGAAATTTTCATGAAATGATAAACTACCTAAATGTTTGCGAGGTTCTGTCTTCCTAATTGCCCAGCATTTTTCAATTGAGCGTAGTTCCGGTGCAATTGGTGGGTTCAAAATTGACTTCGTTGGATCGGTACCACTCCAATACGTTTCGAACACAGTGGATCCTTTGTGCTTCCTTATGAATGGCAAGAGGCGCTTCTTAAGGCACTCTTCCGAGTAAATTGAACTGTGGATTTGAATTGTTCCAGTTCTCAGTTTAATTCTCCACATCCGCAAATCGCATAAAAGATCAGAAACTTCTTTGCAAACTTCGATAATTTCTTCTTTCAAACATCCTCCAGAACTTAGACTTGGCAACGACATATTCTTATCAACTGGTGACCAACGTCGTGTAAAGGTTTCCGGACGCGGGTTTTCCCAGTGATGTTCTGCTTTTCATTCCGGTTTAGGGCTTTTTGCACCTTTTTAACAAGCAACCCAGCCAGCTTCAACATGACTGGAACTACTGTTTGAATAACTATAAAACTTGACCGATGTACATTATTTGATTTTTGACTCATACTATTCAAAAGTTACAGAAAATTTTCCGTGTTTTATTTTTGCCAAATACACCCTTTAAATATCTATGCGGAACACCCGCTATCCTGAGATTTCAGGCCTTCTTTTCATTTAAGAGCAACCTTTTACATACATTTTCAAAATGTAACCGAACATTAGAAACAGTTGAAATAACATTTTCCAGTTTTTGGGGGAAAACTGTCAAAATGACTTAATGCTATATTGAAGTAATATGCACGAATATGGATTTCCAGAAAAACTAACGCGGTTGGTCAAAGCAACGATGGATCGCGTTATGTGTGTCGTCCGAGTATCAGAGACACTCTCGAGTCCCTTCGAATCTCGGAGAGGCATACGGCAAGGTGATGTCGTGTTTGTTGTTTAACATTGTATTGGAGGGTGTGATTCGAAGAGCCGGGATAGACACGAGTGGCACAATCTTCAGGATGTCTGTCCAACTATTTGGCTTCGATGACGACGTAGATAACGTAGCAAGTATCTTCTAAACAATCGCGAAAACGTACATCAGACTTAAGGCTGAAGCTGGTAGGATTGGGCTTGTGATTAATGCGTTGAAAACAAACTACATGAAGGGAAGAGGCTCACGAGAAGACAATGTTAGCCTCCTACCACGAGTTCAGATTGACGGTGATGAAATCGAAGTAGTAGACGAATTCGTGTATCTGGGCTCATTGGTGACCGCCGATAACCACACCAGTGGATAAATACAAAGGCCCATTATGGCTGTCAATCGTGCCTACTTTGAACTCCGACGAACGCTAAGATCGAACAGAGTTCGCCGAACTACAAAATTGACCATCTACAAGACATTAATTAGATCGGTAGTTCTAAACGGCCACGAAACATGGACATTGCTAGTGGAGGACCAACGCGTCCTTGGAGTCTTTGAACGGAAGGTGCTGCGTACCGTCTACGATGGAGTGCAGATGGAAGACGGAACGTGGAGGAGGCGAATGAACCAAGAATAGCATCAGTTGTTGGGAGAACCTCCCATCGTATACATCGCAAAAATCGGTCGACTACGATGGGCTGGGCATGTCGTAAAAATGTCGGACAACATGTCCAGTTAGAATGATTCTCAAAAACGAACCGATGGGTACAAGAAGAAGAGGCGCGCAACGAGCAAGGTGGATCGATCAAGTAGAAGGCGACCTGCGGACCCTCCGCAGACAGCGAGGTTGGCGAGGTACAGTCATGGACCGAATAAAATGGAGACAACTTATGTGTACAGCAGATGCCACGTCGGCTTTGGTTTTATTGGTAAGGTAAGTACTATATTGAAGTAAACAAAGTTATGGAAACTTCAGAGAAAGTGTACTTTTAAACTTGAGAAACGTTTGGAGATCATTCAGTATTTAATTCGATGTTGGCGACAAACGAAAGTTGCCAATAGTCGCCCGTGATGTTCTCGGACTCGCGAAATTTTGCAGGACATTATGCAAGCTTATGATGTTATCTTGTTTATGTTATCTCTATTGAATGAGAACAAGTTTGGTAGAAGGAGATTCAAGCCTTCATTCAGCATGCTGGTCTTAAATATCTGACCTTCAAGCTATCTTCCTGACATCAATTCATGCCACGTATGTGGTCAAACGTCTATCTTTTACATTTTGGACTCATTAGGATTTTAAGACCATTGTCCAAGACTTCATTTTGTTAGTGACGGGCATTAAATATCTTATGAAAACGATTTGACGATGTGCTTGTTGTATGACTACACGAGCCCTTCAAATGTTCCAGCTCATTTTTCCAGACTTCGTTGAGCCTACAGATGCTAAGGATCTGAATTCCAGAATGTTTAGGAGAACTTTATATAAGTTTTTGTGAGCTTTTCGAACTCATAGAAAGTTTGAGAATATTGTTAAAAATACTATTGAGCTTTTGATCTCTTTGATATTGTTCTCTTTGAGCTTTCGATATATCTTCAAAATATTTTGGAGCAAATTAATATCCTATTTATGCATCTACTTCACGAACTTTCAGCAAGTTAATTAAGTCTTCATCCAGCCTGTAGATCCAGAAGACCTGAACCCATAAATACTTTGGAGTGTTTTTTTTGTATAAGTTTTTTTCTTTTTTCAGCCTTAGGCTGGTTCGTCTCTTTATTAAAAAATATATGCAAAAGCGTCATAAAGAGACCCCCTTTGTTCGTTACATATATAGTGTCAATAACAAAATAACATAAATCAATAGAAACAGGTCTCGCTTTGCCGTTCCACTGCCCATGCGTCCGAGATTATATTTTTGACCCAGGTTTTGGCATCCTGAAAAGGGTCCTGTGTTGTCAATAGCTGTGAGTTACGACTTAACCCGGTAAGCCGGTCTGCCTCTTCATTACCGTGGATACGGCAGTGGCCAGGAATTCAAACGAAAAGAGTTGTAGGTTTCAAGGTCGTATAAATCATTTTTACCCATGGGTGACGTATTCGATCCGATTCAAGAGCTTTAAGTACACTGGCTGAGTATAATAGTATGGCGGTGTAAGTTTCCCTTGAGTTAATCGTTGCAAGATGGCTGGCGAAGGCCTCAGCTGAGAAGACTGAGCCCATGTCTGGCAGTCGCTGATGCAGAGCAAAAGCTCTTCCTGACACAACAACAGTCATTGGCTTTGGAGCCGTCGGTGAATACTAACCCAAGCAACACACAAGTATTATAACGGTTGAAAATACTTTTATGTGACTAGATTTGGTTATAAAGAAGCTTACTCAACACAAAAGCGTTAAGATGTGTTACTCGGGAAGTCGTACCCAGCTAACATCGTTCTTTTCATAAAGTTGAAGGTGTTTATAACTCCAGCTTTACTTCCACCAACTTTGTTGATTTTTTGTAATGACCAGTTGACCTTCGGTTTAGGAGAATCCCACCCGTGGCCTTCGACCTGGTTTAACTCCGCTACTGGTTGGAGTTCCTGGTGGGCACGTTTTTGAAGGAGTTTAATAGCCTCCTCGAGGAGGAACACTACCTCCACATCTCCGTCCAGGAGCAGATGGTAATGCTGTGGTGAACGGTGGCAGTCCAGAGGCAATTCTGATACGGCGATTGTACGTTGGTACGAGTTTATGCGTCATCTCGTCTGAGGATCGGCAGGTGAGTTCTATACCATATAAAAGTTTGCTGGTTACGATCGCGTTGGTAACTCGAAGCACTATATCCCGATTATTGTGATTATGACGGCCCGTTATCCAGTGTAATAAATTTAATCTTGATTTACAATCTTCCTTCACCATGTCGAAGTGTTTCTGGAAATTTAGGCGGCGATCCAGGTTAACACTACGAACACGACAGTGAGTATTATAGAGCACTGCGTTACCATCGATTTTGATAGGGTTTAACTCCGGCCGATGTCTGCTGTTGCGTATGTGTGTAAACTTACTTTTGCCTGCTGATAATTCGAATCCAACTGATTTGGCCCATTTGTAAACGGCATTGATAGCTGCTTGAAGCTTTCTCTTCGGTGAAACAACTGGTCTATACCCGACGACAACGAGGACCATGTCGTCCGCATAAACAAAAATGTAAATATTTTTTGGAAGGACTCCAAAAACTTCGTTCATAGCAATGAGAAACAGTGTTACTGCAAGAACAGGGCCTTGGAGGACCCCGGTTTCTTCCCTTACTATATTTGACTTATGATTTCTGATGCAGACTTGACAGGTTTTGTTCTTGAGGAAATTTTGGACAAAATGGAGTATGTGGTCAAATAGGCCCCATTCAGAAAACTGTTTTAAGACAAAGGGTGTCCATGTCCTGTGGTAAGCTTTAGACAAGTCCAAAGATGCTGTGTCAACGTGCTGCCCGATTCGAAGAATAACCAATAAGCATTACCATATGCAGTAAATCAACCCTTAATGTGCTTTTCAGATGCTACTAGCATTATATAAGCATTATATCAGCATCTTGAATGCTATCGGTTGTAAAGTTAAATTTCAAGTGCTATTTAAATGCGTGTAGCCTGAAATAAACATTTCGAATCCAAAATAGCATTAATGAAGCATTATTATAGCATTGCAGTAAAGTAGCCGTATATTGGTCCAAAAGCGGCATTTATGTTGCATTGAGGACGGCTTAATTACTTGATAGGCTGCTGTTAAGACGCTTTGGAACTACTTATTGGTTACCTGGGTCCTTTGGTTCAGCTGAGATTGTTCCCGTGTCTCCATTGCTTTGGGAATTTATATAGAGTCCAGCTATGATTCAGAAGTGCAAGAAGAAGCTGCTTACCCCTTGGTGGTAGGTGTTTCAGCAATGGGTACCCGGTTTCATCAGATCCAGCCGATTTACCTTTGCTGTATGCAACAGAAAACGTTAACTCCAACATGGTGGAAGTCTGATTTATCGGTAGAGATATGACATCTTGTGGTACAGATACTGTATCTAACGACGTTGAAGAGGCATTGTTACGCCGGGGGTGGCACTAGCCCTAGGCATAGCAGCTTTACCGCGTCGACGATTGCGGTGGTAAATGTATGATGCAGGGTAATTGGTATCTAGACTTGAATCTATCGCCATTTCAAGAGCGGTCCAATCTG
>JASCZW010018703.1:0-14963 GCA_034211315.2 Aedes japonicus | reverse complement strand
AAAATCAGTTCATCGTTCAAAAGGAACTCGAATCCAAAATGGAATATGTTTCCGGGAAGTGGTATGTGAATCGTCCTACCTTCCAGAAACCTCCTTTCTGCTCACAACGACGGACGGCAGCATTCAATATTCCGCCGAAAGAGAAGCGCAAAACATCTCGGGCCAGCAAATTCCTTTCCGATGTGCTAATTCCCCCCACCCTTTTGCTGGCAAGAAAAATGAGGCAACCGTGTGCTCGATCGGACAGAGACCGGACACTCCTCTTCCCACACTTGCCTTCTTCCACGTATACGCCACTCGCTGCGTTCCATGGATGTAGGTAGGGTACGCTTGGATCCATCTTTGGATATGCGCAGTTTCGTCAGCGATGGTGGCGGCCATCATCGCCGAAACACCACAGGCACAGTGTATGTGTCGTCGAAGACGTCCGCTCTTGGTGTCCAGTTGACCGACGACGACGACGGCGGAGACCCATTACGGGGCGCACGTGAGTATGTGAACCGCCTCGTCAGGGACACGCCGTCATCGGCGATTTTCATCGAGAGATGAGTGCGCGTATTTTGGAACGATGCGTCCCAGTTCCAAACATTAGATCGGTAATTTGTAAAAACGATGGAGACGCACGGTAACTAATATTGTTTGAACCCAAAACTGCAGAATTGATCTCAACCCCAGGAGTTGGCAGAGCCGTAAAACAACGTCAATATGCACTTTTTGCCTCGGACTTCACCTCCTCCATCCATGTCCACATAGTTGATGCCGTACCCTCGTTCATCCTCGAGCCTTTCCTGTAAGTGCAGCAGCTGCCAGTTTGGCGCTGCTATTATTGTTGTTATTGTTGCTGCTGATGTGGTTGTTGTTGTTGTTGCTGTTATTGTTGTTGTGATTGGTAGTGGTGGTTGTGTTTGGTTTTGCTTTAGCGAGGCCAACAACGATCGCTGCCGGATTCGGTTGAACCTTGTTGTTGTTGTTGTTGGTTGTGTCGCTGCTGGAGCTGCAGGGCAGCAGCAAATGCCTTCCGTTGTTGTTCTTTCAGCTGCTGTCGCTGGATCAGTCCGGCCAGTACACCATTGACTACGGCGTTATGGCTGTTGTTGGCGGAGGTGCCGAGTGCGGGAGGTAGCGATCTTCGCTGCTTGGCAACTGGCTGCTGTGAAGGCTGCGACAGCAGCGGTCGCTTCGTTGACATTGGTGGCATGACGTGTGAATCATTGTCGATGTTGGTGTTGGGTGGCGAATTATTACCGCTGCCACCACCACCACCACCACCAGCAAACCCAATTCCGCTGATGGCACTAATGCCGCTGCCGCCTATGCTGTAGCGATTCTTTGGTTCTTTACTGGCTGGATATTGTGTCGGTACCGAACCTTTTTCAACCTATCCGTGTCCGTGGGGCAATCGCCAGGTAGCAAAACCGAGGACCAAGTTTAGTTGGTGGTGTCCGACAGACAGACAGACAGCGAGCCGAACCAAGTTGAACGAAACCCAAGGAGAGAAGGGAAGAGAATAAGAAGAAGGAAATCGATTACATACCAAGCTATTTTTGGGTTTCTCCTTGCTTGCCTCGCGTCGCATGCACCAGCTAGCGCGCTTGCGACGGTGCACCGGTGGTGGGTTTTTTCACTCACGAGGGTTACCAGTTCTGAGGGTGGTTCACGGAAATCTTCCCCGAACCGGTATCGCTTGATTGACTGCCTTTCGTCGCCCGCGTGATCGCCAAGGTCTGGTAACCCTCCGAGCAAATAAAAATCACCCATCGCCACGGATCGCGGCCATAGACGCAAAAGTAACACAGTCTCACACTAACTTACCCTTGACTGAAGAGATTGGGATTGTTGAAGTCGCTCGGCTAGAAAGTGATCGGAACAGATTCGAGAACTCTTGTACAGGTACTCGGGGCCGTTTTCGTCGTACTTTTTCCACAGCTCGGGCCGGTTGCAGAAATCGACCCACTGCTTGCACCTGGAGGGTTGGAGAAGGGAAGAGAAAGAAGAACCAATAAATTCGGGGTTCCAAATGGCGATGGTCGGGTCGGGGTGTATTGGAGCCTAACTCTATGGTGTTTGTTTTTTTTTTGGGAGAAAGGATTTTGTCCTTGGGTGGTTATTTTGAAGCTTGTATTTTTAATTTAACATTTTCGACACCACGTGAGTTTTTTGATTGATGCGAATGGATGCGAATTGCAGTATTTCAATACTGGTGATCACTGAACATTAGAGGCTGTTTTATGAGTTTTTAGTGGGGAACTCCTAGGATTTAAATTTTATTACATTCAAATTTGTTTTGTTCTTAAACTTTTTCAAGAGCCTAATTTGGTTCTTTTGGTCGAATTTACAACTGAGTTTGAAGTTAAATCAGACCATTTTTTGATGTTAGAACATTATTTGTCAATAATTTATTCCGGAGACAATAGCATTCCGATATGATTGATCAACTGCTTTCAGGACAATACGTCCGTATTTGCGGTATTGCATAGTAGGCTGATTTGCTTTGCGTAAGACTCTCAATACACGCAGTTGGCCAAGTTCTGATTTTAGCGGGGTAAAGGTGTTTATGTTTTCATTTTTAGTTTTTGTTTGAGCTTTCCAAAAAAAAAAAATCTCGAGTACTTTTTCAAACAAACGTATCTGATTTTATAAACAAAGAGGGGAAGTAAGATTCAAACGTAAATTTCTCAAAACTCTCAGCAGCCTCACGGAAAGTAGCATCACCATTATGTTAAGAAATGTTATTCCTTGTGTTGGTGGCCTTAGTTTACATGAAACTGCTAAGGGTTTCAATAATTTAACGTTTGAATCTTACTTCCCTCTTTGTTTACAAATCAGATACGTCTGTTTGAAAAAATGCTCGAGAAATGTACTCAAAAAGGTAATAGGGGAACTAGGGGTGAAACGAGCTACTCTGGGTTTGGTCTGATAAGTAAGTAGACATCGGAATCAATGGCAGGCCACGTTTGGTCACTATTTAAACTGAATTGATGTTTTATTAATCGCGAACAAAATGTACAGCTTTTAATCTTCTGAATTGGCAATGTAATTCTCTCAATTTAAATTAAAACGTTTGGCCTTCTATGTAAATTGGCCGTAAAGATGTTCCTGTTATTGGCTTTAGCGATTATGGGGAAAGTAATACATTTTCAGCAGGACAATTAATTTTGTATAATCCTTAGCTTTACGAGGTTACCTACAGGTCTATGCTTACAGGGTGCGGCAAAAAATACACGCACGCACATACATACACAATACATTGCACGCACGCCGAACGTGATCAAATCGATCCGTGCAAAATTGCTCGCAACCCGGTGCGTTCCATAAGAAAACTTGCAAACGAAGCCAATATTTCGGAGAAATCCATGCGGAGAATCATCAAAGAAGACCTGCATGCATCTTCCAGAGCCAGAGTAAAACGCCACTTGATTATGGACCGGGTCGAGGAACTACGAGTGACTCGATTCAAGAGATTGCATTCCTTGTTGAAGAAGGAAAAATGATAATCCTGTTCTCCGACGAAAAGCTTTTCAGCATCGATGGCCAACATCGATTCATTTCATCGCAGAAAATGGAGAACGGTACGGAAAAAGTGAAATTCAAATTTCAAACCAAACATCCGGCTGGTGTCATGATGTTTGGCTTGGTGGCGTCCAACGGTTTGAAAATGCCGCCTGTTTTCATTGATGCTGGAGTTAAAATCAATACCGAAGTGTAAATCGGTATTTTAAAGGACCAAGTGCTTCCCTTGGTGAAGGCTAACTTCTCCGAGGACCAAAACGTTGTCCTACAGCAGGATGGAGCGCCGTGTCACACGTCCAATCGAACCCAACAATGGTTGAACGATAACATGAAGTTTTGGCCGAAGGATTTGTGCCCCCCTAGCAGTCCAGATCTTAATCCGTTGGATTATTCGATTTGAGCATATGTTGCAGCACGAGCCTGCAAAACATCACATCCTAGTGTGAAAACCCTGAAGTCAATCAATCTGGTTTCGGGTGTCGGCACGAGGACGTTATTAATAAAAATGGAGGACACATTGAATAAATTTGTTTGAAAGGATTTTATAAAGATAACTGCACTCGAAAATGTTGATATTATTGCTTGAAATAGTTGAAAATGGGATTTGAAGGAAATAGAACAAATTTTCACGTTATTTTCTGTCGCACCCTGTAAATGCAATTACTAAATTGCTTGAGTTCAAATAAAAAAATCTAAAGAAAATTTCATGTTTCTTTGTATGAGGCAAAAAGAGCATAGTTCTAACGAAGTCCTGATATGCATTTTTGCAGTTCGAGAGCAAGGATAAAACTATGTTTTTTTTTTTTAATATAAATGCATTTTTATTAAGGATATTTTAAGCCTTAGGCTGGTTCATCTCTGGTACCCCAGAAGGGTGCACCCCCAAATCTTCGACCGAGAGTTTCAGAAGGTTACTCTCCAAGTGACAGAGTTGGAGATCCAGTTCTCTGAAAAAGTGGATCATATTACAGTACATGCAAAGAAAGGTTGTTCCCAAGGAGGAGTCTCTCTCACCACTAATGTGGTTCTTACTGGTAGACGATCTCCTTAGAGGAAAAAATGTTTTGAGGTTGTAGGCTTTGCAGAGGATATTGTCATCGTAGTAAGAGGAAATGTTGACAATACTATTTCAGAAGAATGCTATGGGCCCTAAAATTTACCCAATTTGGGTGTATTTAGGAGGGCCTTAACATAAATCCCTCAAAAGTAGTAATCGTACCTTCCACCAGGGAAAAGAAATTTAATCTAAAAGGATTGAAAATCCATCTTAGGAAACAGGTTAAATACCTAGGAGTGACCTAGATGCCAAACTGAACTGAAATGCTCATGTTGAGTGTGTGTGATCGGCTAGACAACAAGTGCTTTCTGGTTATGTTCAAAAACATTTCGCAGAAAATGGGGTTTACGACCAAAAATTATACTGTGGATTCGTCCAAAAATAACGTATGCTTCGCTTGTGTGATCTCCAAAAACAAGAGAGGCTACTGCACAGAAAAATCTGACGAAACTACAACGATTATTGTCTATTGCTATAACGAAAGCGATGTGCAGCACTCCATTAAAATCGTTAGATGCAATTTTAAATCTGCTGAAACGGTTGAAAACTGTCAAGTCTGGAGACTTAGTCGGTCACTTGAGTATTTCGCAAAACTTTCAAAGCCAGTGATGTATATGGATGGAGACTGGATGAAACCTGTGGAAAACTATAACATCCCTTACAACATATGTGAGACGTTACGTGTAGATTGGGAAGTCGGAGGTCCCACTGTTTATCATGGGGACACAAAAACGTTACACAAAAACGGGAGCAGGAATCTTCGGCCCTGGAGTAGAAATTTCAATGGCGATGGGAAACTATCCAACGGTGTTCCAAGCAGAGATTTTTTTTTGAAGATTTACTGGTGGGACTCTGAATAGAGTAGATACCTCTACGCCAGGCCTTTGATGATATCGTTGCGTAAATCCTTTCGAATCAATTTGCAGACGTACACGGAACATGTCGTCCAAGAAGACGCTGTTGCATATGATTCGGAAGGAGCCACGTTTGAGAATATTGTGTCCGTTTGTCTGTTTCTTCAATTGTCTTTTTGTTATTTCGTTAGTCCGTGTTACGTTTACAAGTTTAATATGGAGTCTTTTGTAGTTTAGATCGTGCAGTGAACGAATAAATTCAAATGCACTCTAGCATACAGACAGTTAACAAAGCTAGCTTCTGGTTTATTTATAAAAATGATGCAAATTCGTTCGTTTTTAATTGAAATTTGCACATTTTCAATATTCGCCTTTCTATGCTAATATGTTTGATTACGCCATTTTCAATGTTAGCTTCACAAGTGCTGGAAAAAAACGTGTCGCCCTATACTATTCGCCTATTTTTGACATTTTCATAGGTTTCGTCTTCCACGTTTCGAAGTTGTTTTGATTATGTTTGTCCTTCTCTTTGTTAATAAATTAGATTAGATGTCTTGATTAAAGAGACTTTCAGCCGGTGGCTGGTTCGTCTCTTAGCTCTTTGTTAACAATCAATATGGCGTAAATCGTAAAGTAAATTGTTTTGATAATAATAAATTTAATGATTAAAATTAAAGCACAATCAGGATAAAAAGATCAAAACTCATTATTTAGTGCTAATAATGATGCATTGCATTGAAAAAACATTTTGTTTACTTTTGGCATATTCGCCCTAATCGCAAATTGCCCCGGAATTATAAGGCATTACTCTACCTTTTGCTGAACTTTTCTTCCTTACTTTTGAATATATAAATTCTTGAATAATGCAACCAATTGCTAGAAATATATTCAATCGACGGATTGAAAAACAAAAGTTAGGCAACTACACGAGGGATAAATTATTTAGTGCCGTTCAAAATCTGACCATTTTTGTGATACTCCTAATTTGGTCTCTATATTTTGCTGAAGCGATTTTTCAGACATCAAAATATACAAATTCTGTTTTCAGCTTCCTCGCTTTTTCTGACATTCGTCTTCTTAAAATCAAATCAATCCATGTGTATTGTCCCGTATGTATTTATTTCATGTTGGGAAAATACTGATGATCGCAAAGGTCGTTTATCGACAGCAGTAAACTGAATTTGAAGGCTGTTTTACTGCATCAAGGAAACAGGAAACCCTCGATACCGCTGGCTCATGCTGTTAACATGAATGAATCGTATGAATCAATGGCACTGCTGCTGAATTTGATAAGTTATCAGCAACACTCTTGGAAGATTTGCTCCGATCTTAAGGTTGTTGCCATGTTGACTGGGTTACAACAGAGGTACAGAAAATACATGTGCTTTCGCTGTGAATAGAACAGCCAAGCACGTAAGGAGTTACGTTCAAAAGACTGGCCAAAGAGGACAAGTTTGAGTCTTGGGAAAGAAATAGTGAAATGTATTATCTGAAATCAGTATTCCCAAACATATCGGATGCAAAGATTAACGAAGGTGTTTTCGTGGGTCCTCAAATTGAAAAAAATGATTGAGGACAAACATTTCGTCGCAGTTTTGGCTCCTGATGAGCAAGAAGCATGGAAATCATTTCGACTGGTTGTTACGAGTTTTATAGGAAACACTAAAAGTGCGTATCATGTTGAAGTTATTGCGAATTTGCTGGAATTACTTCAATGAATATTAAATCTAAAAATAACCTATCAAGTAACCCATGTACATAGTTTATAACTCCTTGCTCTTCATGACTATAGGGTGTGAACATGTCATTCAAAATCCATTTCCTCCACTCACATTCGGATTTCTTCCCACCGAATCTTGGCGAGGAAAGTGAAGTGAAGCACGGTGAACGATTCCACCAACAAATGAAGCAAATAGAACGACGATATCAAGGCTTTTGGGACGAATCAATGCTGGGTGACTACTGTTTCTAGTTAGAGAAACCAAAACGACGAAGCTCAAGTTTGAATCATTTATAAGTTTTAATAAACTTATTTAAAAGAACTTTTGCCTATAGTGCTCAAGAATGAAAAAAAAACGGTGTGTGTGTGTGAGAGAGAGAGAGAGAGAGAGAGAGAGAGAGCAAGAGAGAGAGAGAGAGAGAGATGAACGTATTTTTTTTCGAATTTCTGTTTTCCAGCATTTCTACACTTTTTTTAAAAACCAGCATTACTTCCCCATTTTTCAACCGATTTTCACCATTGAGTCCTGATTTTCTTCGTTTTTTATATCATAATGTTTTTAATAATCATATGTTTATCACAATTTTTTTTACAAATCTCCAAAAAAAATCGCTAAAATTATATATACTTTTAAATAGCGTCGAAACTATTACTCCTAGCATATTGCAATGTTCAGAAGATCAGTGTCAAATTTAATTCATTTGATTTGCTTCATTTGATGACAAAATATTTGAAATCGCTTGAAACTGTCCTACTTTATTTTTTTTTTACGGCATTTTTTAATTTTGCATAAAATTTCAAAGTATTTTATTTTATTTTATTTTATTGACGTATAAGGGGGCGAGGCGCCAGGTCACCAGTATGAGTACAAGAACTCAAACCTTACATAATACATCAGGGGATAGTTGAATGGGCTACGCAACGTTTCTTCCCATGGGGATTTGAATTTTGCGGGATACACTATTAGTGCACACTAGAAGTGTACAATGATATTGCATCACTACCCACAGGATTGGGGAGGGGGGATCATTTTGGCAAGTAAGGCTGTAGGGAGAAGAGTTTACATCAATCATTTGCAAATACAATCTATTACCTTGTGATTAACTGATCAACGATATTTTCCAAAATACCTGTTTTGCTTGATATTACTATAATTCAGAACTTGATCTCTTGTTTCAAGATGAGATTTTGCTTCTTGTTTGGGGGGTTGGTCTTGAAATTTGTTTTGAGTTCTCCAGCAAAACTTCTTTTTGATGACAAGGTAAATCGCTCATTGTCGATGCGTACCTTAAAACCTTATGATATGTTGAGAGGGGTAATACATTTATTACTTATCTTAATTTTTAGCATGCGTCTGTTGTGACTAGTTCATTCGTTCCGTGTAATGTTTCGTTAGAAACAGACAGGATTTTTCATCCAGTTTCGGGGGCTTTGTCTTGAATTTTATTTGAAATTCTTCAACAGGATTTCATCTTGATGACGTAGTATATCGTCAATTGCCGATGCGCACTGTAAGAGCTCCGCTATTCTTCAAAACTTGGTATCTAGAATTAAGTAAGCAAAATCGCCTCACGGTAGAAAGCTTTGATACAAGCATAGCATCTTGGGTTACCATTTCCATGTTCATCTCATCTCTTAGCAATTCGCACAATTTGAAAACGAAAGATCGACGCGTAACCATCGGATTTCTAACTTTTTATTTAAATTTAATGTTATTTATTTTTGGAAGTTGGAAGTAACTTAATAACATAAGGAACAAATTCATTCACACATCAAACTCCTATAATTCCGAATATTATGAATAATGGATCATGAGATGAATAATGGAACAGGCTCCCCTTGTGATAATGCTTTCCAAAAGTGCGCTAGGTTGTGATAATAAAGTATGCAGATTTTTCAACTGCGTTTATATGATCAAGTGCAACATTCCAACTATTCGCAAATTCTGTACTTGACCATCGATCACTATCTCAGTATAATAATGTTTGTCGATAGGAAATACTTGAGGATTTTCAGACGCATTTTTGGGCTGCATTATCACTGATCTGGCAACACTAGTGTGCTTCTTTCCAAATTGGTAAAGAACCAGACCAGCCCTGGGACCTGGTAGTTGAAGTTAAACTACCTCAAGGTTTTGCCAGAGCCCAGGGAATTTTGCATAAAATTTCACAGTAGAAACATTATTCGAAATATAAAGTTCATAATTTTTGATTTATTTTGTAAACTAGTGTTATCAGGGACTCATTAAAAAATTTTGCCCAGCAGCAATTTGCAGCTCTCTATTATTGAAACTTTCTAACCAGTAGGATCTTATTGAAGCAATATTACACTTCTGTCTTCTTTCTGGACATTTAATGTTTTTGCTCATGCTTAACTTTCTAAATTGTGTTCTAAATTCCATAGTTATTAAATGAGATCTTTCGATGCAATAACAGTGTTTGCATTAAAATGATTGTATGCTAAGAACTACCCTGTGTTCAGGGAGTCGAGAAATTGTCCTTTACGAACAATGCCTAGACCAGATCGGGAATTCAACTTAGTTACCCCTAGCATGGTGTTGCTTTGTAGCTGAGCCTATATCGACTTAGCTGAGGGAGGACCCGTTGTTGAAGCTTCATCAATGATTTTGTTTGAACTTTGACGTTAAAGCATAAACCCTACTTTTAAGTAATCTCTTTCATGCCAACGCAGAAAGACACGTTATCCGTCATCTATTTGTGTAAGAGTAGAAAATCAGCTTATCAGCATATGACAAGGATTATTTGTGGATTCTATCAGTCATTTCGATCTCAACAGCCTTGAACAAAGCAAGCAACTGAATGAAAAGTGGCAGACCTGAGATTTAAAATACAACCTGTGAAAAGGATCAGGACAAAGTCGTAACTCTTATTGGGCATTACTATACTACTTTGAACCTAACGTTAGTTTGGATCAATGGTTCCACCCCGAAGGGTCGCTCCCAACTTCCTTGCTCTGTACTAATTCAATTACATATTAATTTCAGTTCAACAATGAGAACTGGGCCAAACAAATTAAATTCCATTCGACTATCGCTGCCAAGGATCTGCACAGGTATCAAGATAGTGCCCAGCCGCAATACGGTTCGTCACAAACAGCCAACAAAGCAGAACCCAACCGACCAGTTTGACGTTCGGGCAGCTCATCAAATGCGTCCCAATATCGCCACAATTTGATAAGAAAAAGCAGGTTGTCGTCTCCCCCTACATATTCACACCACGCCGACCGACCGACCGAACGAGCGAGCGAGTGAGTGGCAGACCGACCACCAACCACTGACCCCTGGCGAACTCAGAACTACTAGCTTAATGACTTTTGAAATTGTATTGGTTCCACACATCTGGCCCTGTCACCGCCATTGCACCGGAAAAATAAGACACGAACAGATGGCTTTCGTTCGATCCTGGAACAAATTTCGACAATGGGGAAAACCCAAGTTCCACCTTGGAGGAGAACCGCTTCTCGACGGTCTCGAATTTCGTAATCATTGCCAATGAAAAAGTTCAATATGTATGACGATGGCGGCGACTGCCGAGCCGAGATGACGGGAGATGGGCGCAACCCGTATCATAACAACGAGCTTTATAGCTGAGGCTGCCTGCTACTACTCAGCTGCCGAGTGTACTCTATTATCGAGCAACTTGGCATACTGCGACCGCGACCGCCCGACCGACTCTTCTTCGTTTTTGACGCTGTTGTTTTCGTCGTCGCCGTCGTGGACGGACTTGGTCTCTCTGGTAGTAGTCGTTGGGTTTTGTGGGGTTGGTTGGTTGCTACTCTGAGCCGCTGAGTAGCACACTCGAACTCGACTCAACGCTCGCGCACTGACTGGCGGTGATTGTGTGGAAGTTGTGGATGGGAATGTAGTGGGCACTGCTCTGCCGCGCGCACTTGGTGACGACGACACAAGGCGAACAAGGTCTGCAGGGTGGGCGGCAAGCGGGGGTGCGAGGGGTCGGTGTGTGGTTCACCAGAGTCAGGCTCGCCAGCGCAGCACACCAGCCAATGTCGGTGGTATGAAAAAAAAAACAGGGGACAGCAGGACTGCCATTGGAGGGTTTTTCGTAGCGGGTGTGTGCGTGAAGGGTGAGTTGCGGAGCGGGGGGTTTTCGGTCAGGCAGGGCAGCGAAGAGGGTCTCGCAGTGGTTTTGTGAACGATCATCGCTGCTGCCGCCACCGCGCGCACGTTTCGCATCAACTGAAGCACACCACCACCGAGGTAGATGGAAAAAACCGAAATCGCTGTTTACGCCGCCACCAAGGCAAGGCAGGGCCGACCAGCACAAAGAGACTGGTGTGGTGTGCCTGTTGCCTGCTGGGGTTGACAACCAACCAACCAACCAACCAACCGACCGTCCGTCCGACCGTCACACCGAGTGCTCCGAAATAAGCCAGTTGTTACCCAGCAGCGCAGCTTTCTTTCTTCGGTGGATTTTGTATGTGTGCTCCTTTCCTGAATGGCAGATGGTCCTTTATTCGACCTCCTTTTTGGCTCTTTGTTCTGCGTACCTACCCAGACTGCTGCTGTTGCTGCTGGGCTGGATACCTCCATCTTGATCCTCGCAAGGGGATATATCCTGAAGGTAGCAACCAATGTGGAGTTGAAATTCGAACCCGGTACTTAAAAATGGAACGCCAAACCGGATTTCATTTACAATCTGATGCACATGAAAAGTCCTGTCCTGGCTGTCGAATTACTTATCGCGATATGGCGATAATCGAGCCCAGTATGACCTTCAACTCCCGCTCCGTTACTAACTTTACATACGCTAGGGTTTACTTACATTTCTGCATCGCGAGGAAAACGAAAATACGATCTGGTGTTGGTTTGGTTCAGGAGTTGCCTATTTCGGCAACCCATCACCAAACAGTGACTTCCGGACATCTTCCCCATTTTGATCCGATGATTGCTCACGATACTCCAATACTCCAATTACTACCACACTCGAACAGAAACTACGCGTTGGAATGGAAAAACCAGCAGCGATAGCCACTCCAAGGAATTTTCGGTGACACAATTCTAGGTCTGTACACTCTCTCTAATCTCCGTCGTCTTCGACCACTCTGACCACGACCACACTGACACACTGAACCCGTATGGCACCACACAAAGTAGTTGATGATGTTCTTTCTTCCCTGCTTCCACCAGGCGAGGTGATTTTTTTTTTCTACCGCCACTCACACAACACACAGCCCTCGTTCTCTTGCACTTACTAGGGCCCCGGGGGGATAAACGCACACGGCAAACTTGAGGCGGTAGGTAGGTAGGTAGGTAGGCACCGACTGATACCGAGCTTCTCTATGGCACTCGGCGAATCAAGGATCTTTCCGTCTTGCGCGTGGACCGACCGACAATCCGACTGACGATCATAAAATGCGTCTTGACTCGACCTGCTGCTGACACGGACTGACTGCTTCGCTACGGTGGAGACCGAGAAGGCTGACGAAAATGCATCTGTGGTTGCGGCTGGCTGACTGGCATGCCCGCTGATGAGTCCGATCGAACGAGCTACCAACCAACGCCACCGGAGCGCGAGAGACCCACAGGCAGGCAGGCAGGCAAAGCAGACGAAAGAGAGAACCTGGCTTTGCTACGTCGGGGTTGACAGGAATGGGTTGAAAGCGGACTGACGGTCGGCGCGTCGCTAAGCACTCCGAGTCGATTGGAAACTTGACTGGCATGTTATTGTTGGGGTTGGCAGAAACGCACGAGAAGGAAATCCAAGCAAGCCAATGCGAGGAACGTGGTTTTTGCGGTTGGGGTGATTTTTAGAACACGTTGTTGGATTGAAATGTAGAAGGCATAGGGGAGGTTTGTGGTGTGGCGGCGTGTAGAAAAAGAGCGATAAGCGCGATATGTGCTGCGCGCTGGTGGTTCAGCAGATGGAAGCTTGGTGTATTTGGTGCTGGGAGTTATTAAGGCGCGGGAGATCGCTTATTATCAGTTCCGTTCGTGGTTAACTGGCATGGGTAAATGTCAGAATTCAGAGAATAAAACTGTGAGAAAAATCGGTGGCAAATTTACCCAGCTCAACCGGATACATTTCAAACTGATTAGGAAAAGCACAAGTCAACGCTCTGAATTCTTCTTCTTTTTCTTTGGTTGTTTTTAACTGGATGAGCTTTTTTTGCTGGCAATTGATAATTATCAAAGCTACCAAGGTAGGTACTGGTGTATGAGTTTTGGTACAGACAAATTTGAAGACCAATTCGAAAGGGTATACAAACCGCCAACCTGGGTAGGATCCACACAGATCAGGCAAATCTGTGAGTTGGATGGAGCACTACTACTACGTAGTGTTAATTCATTAAAAAAATAATCCTTTTTCGCCATATTGATTGTTTACAGAGTGAAAGGCGTAAGTTAAATCAAAAGATTTTATGCCAAGTTTACTGACAAAATAATAAAACAACGACGGAAAGTGCAAGGCGAAATTGATGAAAATGGCAAAAATAGGCGAATATTATAGGGCGACACTTTTATTCCCAGTTCTTGTGGGGTTTATATTGAAAATGGCGTAATCAAACATACTCAGGCGAATATTGAATTCATTGTCAAACGAATCTAATCTAATCTAATCTCATACTAACGCAGCCAATTCTTGAAAGCATCCTGGAAAATGATGTTTTCTTGAATACATCATTTTTCTTGTCATCGGCCAGGCCAACTGCGTAGTATGTGCCGCAGAGAGGATTCCAAGAAATAGAGCGATTCCAGAAAGATCTAAAATCGCTTTACTACTCTGAATCAAGGGAAGGAAGAAAGCGTGGACCTCCCGTACCAAACGCTTCCATGTTGAGTTATACAGTGTGATAATTTGTACCTTATCGTTGGGAGCATAGATGCTAGAAAGATTAGTTTATGCTCCTTTTGCCTGTGGGTGAACTTTTGGCATTTGAACCAAAAGCGTGGCAATAATTGCCAAGGTTATAGCGCCTTATCTCGGTCCATGGGAGGTATGTGGACTAAAACTTACGATAATGGATAAATGCGAAGCTGAAAATAGCATAAAAAATATTGTGAAGGGATGTTATAATATAAAATGAGAATAACATGTGTACTATCTGCATGTCTTCTGATTCCATGGATGATCCAAAATTATAAACCGTATAAAGAAATAAAGAATACTTACATTTTTCGTGGTAGAGTAAGACTTCAGCATGCTATCTTACCGCGCTGCCTACATTGCGTTGGTGGGACTGCCTCCTAAGGTATAGCTGCCGAGGTACAGCGTTTCTTACTCAGCCGCTGGTGAACAGACCTCCTTGGTGGACAGATGCTCGGCACGCACCTCCTCAATCTAGCTGAAGTCAGAAGGACAACAGTGCCCAGGCTGCACTACCAGCTAAGTACACAACCCTTAGCTGGCGGTCTTTGTCATCTGCTGACCCGTGGAAGCATGAGGTAGGAACTTGTGAGGACTAGAGCTATGTTGCGGGGACGCACGCTCCATCACAGTTGTCGACTCACCATTTTGCAGCCCTATTGAATTCATTGTCAAACGAATATTGATAAATAAGCAAATTTCAATGAAAACCGAACAAATTTCCATGAGTATTATATATGAATTAAAAGCTAGATATGATCTCTGTTTGTATGCTAGATTGTATTTGAATTTATACGGGGGATCGCAGCAAACTCTCACGTGAGCTGTCACGTTTTTTCAGTATTTTTTGTGTGATGAAATGTATCCTTATTAGAATCTCAATAATAACCGTCGCGTGTGATAGTGGATGCTGTGTTTATGACCAGAGTCATAGGTAAACATCATTTGTGTGTTGAATAGAACTAAAATCCGGTGTA
>JASCZW010018702.1:0-14986 GCA_034211315.2 Aedes japonicus | reverse complement strand
ACTAGACTATGGAAATCGGAAGAGGGTTTATTGTTTTGTCGTAAGTAGTGTCAGAAATCTTTTTAAGTGGTGAATGAAAAACCAGTACCGGTTATGGATGTTCAATTCATCAAAAGATCGGAATTTTTCTTTAGAAAACCCGAGTGAGCGCATTCCTTCTTATCGCCCTTTGTTTCATTTTCGTTTTTACGAGAAATGTTTTTCATGATAAGGTTATTTACCTTTGGTTCGCATTTTGTATGTTGTCCTTGCTTATTGTAAGTCATTGTTAATGAAGTGTTGTACTCATAAGCCCTATAGAAGTCTGTTTTAAGTCTTGTACTAGGAGTGGTATTCAAGGAAACGTGATTTGTTTTCTACACTAGCTTAGGCATCCTAAACTTCGTGAGATTTATAATTTTTGTTCTTAAGGGCTTACGCTGAAGCAGCCATGTCCAAACACTACACTGCACGCCGAGCTACTTTGCACAACACTAGCGCGTGCATTATATTCGCCTCTTTGACTCCGTGCTTCCAGACTAACACTGACTTTGGTGGGTACAACACCAATGTCAGTGCTCGTGGTTTGGCTTCGGACACCGTGACTGATGCTTCGGCAAACACCACAGCCGAATGTTTTCGATTGTATCCGATTGCAGAATACACGCGTGCTTTATTTATTTTCTTTCTAACCGAGCCGTGCTTGTTAAATTCAATCAACTTATGCGCCCGTCACCCAACAGCCAAGAAAACAAACCAATAAGCCAATTTTCAAATTTTTAGAATCGTCCGCCGAGCATTGCTCTTTCCGTGGCAACCAGTGTCATACTAGGTGTATGTTGAGAGCTTTCTTGTGATCGTAGCCACTCGGCTCGTGTATTTTTCCACAAATCAAACACGGTGTCAAAAGCAATACACGATCGTGTACACTCGTGTCGCGTCAATTGCGTTGCGGGTTCATCTGTAAGCACGACACTAAAGTGGTGAAATTCAACCACATGGTGGTGTGTTCGGCTATCGTGCAGAACGGTCTGATGGTTTACCAAGGCTGCGCTGAAGCATTCTCGACGGCAGCCATTACATCAAAATTTAGAATTGATATAACTCAGAATCTAAACTAGACATTGAATATTTCATCACAGTTGTCACATTGTGTATGCTTACGTACTGTGAGCAATTTGATGGAGTTCTATTCGATGTTCATTCACTAACAATCGAGATTTATCAATTTGAAATAGCGAGGTAAGTTTGCGAGAGAGGGAGAGATAAAAGATATGAAAAAATACATGGAGAAGCAATTCACCTTAATAGAAATTCCATTTGCTGTCACTCTGATATTGATTTTCATTCGCTTACTATGATAGGGTAAGGGGATGTAATGTTAGTCTAGCTCCTTCGTTCGGTATATGTATCAAATATGTCATTATGTCAGCGATAATCAACAATTATGTAGCAATCAAGATGATCGATTCAATTTGAAGCAATTCTGACATAATTAATCAATTTAAAGTTGTTCTGTTATGACTTCTTGACTGTTTTCTCAACTTTTTAAATATCATGCTTGCACTGATTACACAGAACAGATGATCTTCTAATGATCTAAATTTGGCTAAATTAACTTAATAAACCGAATAATGCAGCGTATATGTACAGACAATATTCACACGTTATATACTAATAGTTTGCACAGTTAAAATAACAATGATTTAACAGGAAAACCGTAGACCCAATATTAAGGACATATTTTTTTATGTTTTCAACTATGGCGTGTTGTCTGAATAGCATAGTAAATATATTGTTACATATGGGTAAAATTTTCAATGGAAATGTATGAGTTTCCAAAGGAACAAAACCTGTGCAGAGTGAATTATTATATTTTCATTATCTAAGGGCCTACAAGCCATATGTGAAAATCTCTTGAGTGTTTCAAAGCGGATTTAGTGTAGTTTGTCTTATGAAATTTTATGTTGGGTAAAGCGAATGCAACAATGCAATAAATCTTAAAATCAGGAGAAAAAACAATACGAAGATTGTATTTAATTAAAAATCGATCGAATGGGACGAAGTTGCATTCATGAATAGACCCAATTTGATGCTTATAGACCGATATTACAAACATATCCCTCGAAAGGTTCTGACTTTATAAAATGAGTTGGATAGCTTTTCATGATACAAACTACCAAACGTCTTATTAAACGTATCTAAGCAAGTGTATAACTATCTAAATATCGATTACCGCTAAAATACATTATGAGTTATAATAAAAAATGCAATCGAACTTTGCATATTAGGCTGAGTTAAGGGACACATACCCTATATTGTTTCCAATTACATTTCTCTAGTAGTTTTCCGTGTTATGTGAATGTGTATTTTTTATTTCAGATTTTATTATCAGATTTCACAAGTACAACCAGTCCACATGGGACTCATCGATCTACGAATCGCTTAAAGAGGCAAGGGAGTTGACAGAATCACGCCAAGTTTATATGGGCACCACAAGGTAGAGTGTTTGCAAAGAAGGTCGAAGGTGAAAAGGTGTCCTCCATCAAGTCAAAAAGAGACATTATTGCTCTTAGACAAGCAAACACTGACCAGTAGACACAGGTTTGTTGCGATTGTAAACGGTTTTTACTATTTTTTACTGGACGTTTTTACGGTTTTTATTGGACAATTTCTCACTAAAGTGTGGCCCAAGTTTACGTGCAAATTTATCTGCAAACACAAACAATTTGGCAGGAACATCTCCCCGAGCCGTAGCCAAGTAAAACTTTTGCCCCGGTAGCTGTTTAAAATCGGCCTTTACATAAGTTTCATCATCCATGAGGAGACAGCCATTGAATTTTGTCAACACCTGATCATACAGTTTTCTGGCACGGATTCTGGCCACATTGTTCTGCTTTTGATCCTTATTTGGTTGTCTACAGGCACGGTATGACTTGAAGCCTTACCGGAGACGAATCCGTTGCACGGCACTGCTTGCAGCGCGAAACCTTTTGGCCAAATCGTGGTCTGAGATGTTGGGGTTTGCCAGTGACAGGTTGACAGTACCCACCCGACGCTTGCTTTGAGGCTTGCGATCCGTCGACAAAGTTTCTCTGTACTTTTTCAAAACACGCCACACGATATTTAGGGAAAAAACCCAACACTTTAGTAAGTTTTGGCCCAGACCACGAAGGGGTTTCCAAATGATTGCGCACACTTATTTTTCTATTTTTTGTATTTCTATGAAACACGTTCGAACTGTACTGTGAAAAAAATTCTGATGTTGTAATTGTTATAGGGAACACATAAGATGTCATAGTTTACAAACCCGACCACTAGGGTCGCTGTAAGAATCAAACATGTTTGTTCCAATACTAAATGGGCCACACCTTATTGCTCTTAGACAAGTTAAAACTGATGTTGACCAGTAGACACACTTTTGTTGGTGGGATTGTAAACGGTTTTTACAATTTGTGGCAATTTCTCACCAAGATTAACAATTATATTACCAAAATGTGTAACAGCGTCTAGAAGACATACAACTTTAGACCCGTTAACTAAACGACATTAGACGTGAGCAGTACAGGATCCGAAATGATGTTTTCGATGCTGAGATCTGTCCATCGGACTCAAAGTTTTTAATTCATCGGAGAGATCGAGATGTAGTGTCAGGGCTATGCTATGCAAGGAGGAGGTGGTTGTGTGGTGTTGTTGAATAAATACATGATCTTGAATGAAGGATGAAACATCTTCAAGTGGATAAGACTATGTAGGATTCTATGGATGAATGTCGGACTTGGTGGTGGCTGTAGGCTTTCAATTTATGTCTTATACCTCAAGAACAATATCTCACTGATGAAATTTGTCAGAAGCAGATAATTTCCCATCAACATGAGAGGCTCTAGGATTGGACAGTAATTTATTATTAGTACAAAGAGAAATGAAGAGAAAATATTGATAGTTCCGTATAGGGCAACGGCAAGCTTTGAAATTGAAAGTTACAAGTTGAGACCGAGCGGAGAGCATTTGAACGGTAGTATGCGATCGGGCACATAATCTTTTACCAAGCTACCCCAGATGCAGGGCAGGCAAGGGGTAGACCGTTACTCCGCGCATTAGGAGAATACAAAAAACAACAATCAAAGAATATCTCATTGCCTGAACTATGCTCATTCACCGCATAGAGAACTAGTTAGACGACAAACTCATCTGCTGGTTTTAGGAGACATGAATGCATCACATATTCATTGGATACATGAGAACAACTGCTACGTATCATTATCGTGTAAAGGCCAATGGGCTGAGAATATTGTTGAGTCCATGGAATACAACGGACTCGCCCAGCTGAACAGCATAACCAATACACTTGGTAATAGGCTTGATTTATCCTTCAAAGATCTGCCCTTGTCAATGATTACTGTCACAAATGCTGTCCCTTTCTGCAAGGTTGATCCACGTCATCCTCCATTACGAATACAGATTTCATTTGAAGCAGTACGTTACGCTTCTCAATGAGAGATTAGTCACTTTCACTTCAAGAGGGAAAGCATTGAGGTTATTGGTGACGAGATCTCAGCAGTGAACTGTCACCATGTTATGGATTATATCGATGTTTTTGTAGATAAATTCTATGACAAGATTAATGTCCGGAAGACCCTTCCCCGTAATTCTAAAAATCCGATTTTGTTCACACAAAAACTCACAAGACTGCTTCGCAGGCACGACAAGTTCAAGCGTACGAGATGGACGATGCACGACTGGATTATATGACTTCCAGTCATTTTCGTAGGCATGTGAAACAGTTGCTGCGTACATGCGAACGTTAATATCTGGACGAGTTCCCTGCAGAGTAAATCGAGAAGTGAAGTCAAACCATTATTGGTTTCACGGACAGACACTTTCTCATCTGGAACGGTATCCGACGAAGACATTTTTCGTATGTTGAGATCTCTGAAGGTGGACAAAAGGATGGTACCCGATGAGTATCATTGGTAGCGTTATTCGGAGCGGTGGAAGCTTGAAAATATGACACCGATCCAGAAAGATGGATATGTATTGAACAGAGCTTAAAAATATCATATTCAATTCTCTAATTGCACCCTGACTGAGTCAAAATATTAGTCATCACGCACTGTTCCTAGCGAACATGAAGTAAACACAAATTTGCCTTCATGAATCTCTTGTGCAAGATGAGTCAACTTGTTTTGTGTTGCTTTACTTTGATCATTCATTCGTTCCAGAAAGCATTGATTGTACGTAAGTGCAAACAACTCATAAAATTTCAACGTTCTACCGTGAAGACGAAAGAACAGTCATTCATTTGGAGAATCAATGAAGTGGAAAAAACCAAAACTTCTCGAAGCGATCCTGCAAATGCCTTTTCTCGACAAATGCCCCACAAACTCTGTAGCGATTTCGGCCATTTGGCCTTTTGGTTTCCTTTGCCTTCAGCCATGTTCAGGAATACTTGAAATCTTGTGGCAAAAAAAATCACTCACGAACGCGAAAATGAATGACTGGTTACAAGAACATTCAGTCAAGCAACCAAAATCTCTTGAGGCTTGAATAGCCGTGTGCTTTGCTGTGGTGTGAATGAGTTGTGTGGAGCACGAGGACAACGGAATGACTGAGCATAGCAAAATAGTAAACACGGATATATTGCGTGACTGATAGAACGAAATGAAGAGAGCGAAAATTGTACCTACTGAATATTTTTTTTTACTCGTCGTGAACGATGAATAAAAAAAATATTCAGTAGGTACAATTTTCGGTCTCTTCATGGTGTCAATTTTTTCGAGCTCTGGTAAAAAACCTGGAAAATTATCGTGGTGTTGTTGTTTTGTTTTGTTTTATTTGTCGTCAATCATTTCGTAGACCTTGTTACATTTTTGCTTAACATCTAAGAATTTTTCATTAACTTTTGTCTAGTTAGCCTAACAAAAAAAGCTTTTAAAAAGTATTTTTATTGCAATTTCAATCGTTTCGCTATATCTGTTGAAGCAGGGTATCATTCTTTTTTTTTTGCTTTAATTATTGTCAGCATAACGCATCACTATTGCTAGAAGTGGTCCCCAATGTTTGACTTAAAGCGTTGCCCCAGGGCGCTATAATACACCGTATTAAGTGTATTACCGTACTGGGGTTTATCCTCCAAATCTCAGAGGGATCTAGTAGCCTTTTACTGAAGAACTTAAATCTTTTGTTGAAAATTGCCGGGCAGTGGCATAACAAGTGTTCTGAGTCTTTTTTTTTCCATACCACAAAAGCGACATTCGACATTTGAAGAGAGACCAGAGTACAAAAGCGACATGAATCATATAAGTTTTCCAATCACCTTCAAGTGATAGAGGCTCGGACAATGGCCTGTTAAAAGACCGATTTGATTGCCTAGCTGTAAAAGTTTTGTTCCAGTTTTCATTCACTTGCAAAGATTCCCTGGCTTTGAGCTCCATTCTAAGAGAAGAAGCAGATAAACTACAAAAGGGCTCAAGTCCTACGAACTGATGAGGCGATCCGAATCTTGCTAATGTATCGGCTCGTTCATTTCCACCAATTCCGCAGTCACCAGGAACCCAGTATAGATTGACTTGATTACAACAAGACAATTTTTGAAGTGATTGAACACATTCCCAAACTTGCTTGCATGTTGCTGACTTTAAAGCATTTAGAGCTGCTTGACCGTCCGACATAATGCATATATTTGAATATCTATAGTTTCTGCGAAAGCATATAACAGAACATTCCAAAATTGTTTGAATTTCAGCTTGGAATACAGTTGGCCACTTGCCCATTGAAATTGATATGTTAATCCCTGGGCCAGTTACATCTGCTCCCATTTGATTGTTCATTTTTGAACCGTCTGTATAGAATACAATCGATCCTTGATGGGGCTTTGGACCACCTTTTACCCACGAATCACGTCCAGGATCAATAATTTGATACGAACATTCAATGTTGTATTTTTTCTCCATCTAATCTTCGTTGTTCATAACTAAAGGATTAAATCTAAAAATTTTTAAGATTTTCTATTAGATCACCTTCAAAAAGGTTAACAAACCTTCTTATCCTTAGAGCTCTCTTTTCAGCTTCTAATTGTATGTAATGATGCAATGGTTGCATGAAAAGCAATGCATCCAGTGCCTTTATTTGCATACTTCTCATTGCACCATTAATTGAATTATTTGCTAACGTTTGAAGTTTTTTCTAACCTTCTCTGAACAACAGTTTCTTCCGTTTTTGTCCACCAGACCAATGCAGGTAGTCTTGGGTTTCACAATTTTACGAATAAATCCAATAGATCATGTTTGGATCTCCAGATTACAAATGTTGATATATACTAGTCACTTACAGGCACTCACAAACAAGTCACTTTACACACAACCTCAACGTTCAGGAATCGAATTTAGATTGCTCCATGTTTTTATTTCTTCATCATTTTTATATTTCTTAAGGTAACTTAACGAAATTCAAACTTTTTTTTATGGCAAATAACCATAATGCAATCTTTTGAACATCGAAAGTTTATTTCGCTGAATGTACGTTAAGTTGTTCGTTGTTATTCGCTTTATGTTCAATATCAATAATATGTTCAATATTCAATAATTCAATCAGGCTGTACAACCTCGAGTTGAAAACTGTGTAAATGTCCCTTTGTGACCTTTGTCCGGGTTTGCAAAATTCCGGATCACCATCTGGATTTCTCGGTTATCTTCCAACCTGGTCGGTTGATTTTTGGTAGGTCACAATTTTATCATAGAACCAAACTTATTCGATCACCTAGGTTGGATACAGGACAGCCGAGATAACAGGATGGGCGGATATGATCAGATCACTCACCGTGTATCCCGAACTCGACTGTATGCCATGCAATACTGTATACAGTGCAATGAAAATAATTAAAATATTAGCTGTTAAAGGTCTTTGAATCGAAGTCCTTTATGGCATCTGTCTTGCGATAAAACGATATCCTGAATGTTGTCGATGATCATGAAAACCAATGCGAGTAGTTCCTAAAAAAAATAAATTTAGAGTTCAATGTTGACCATAACACCAGATCTAATGAACCTTCGGAAGCATTGGAGGAAGCCAATTTGAGAAATGCTAGAGTAGAGTAGATTCTTCCTACGATCTGTTTTTCAATTGAAAATTCGCTTCTGCTCTGGGTGAAGCTTTCAAGCCATCCCTGCTCTATCTATCATTGCAGTTACTAAGACTTTTGCATACTGACATTTCTTTTATTATTCGGTGCAACCTGTATAACCTGAAGTCAGTTTTGAAGCGCACGAAAGTTCGATGTTTTGAATATTAGTTTCGCCAATATTTAAGCTCCAATTGGTAATATCCTCCGAACGATCAAGCATTCCAACTGCTTTTATAATGATATTTTGCAAACCATTACACAGTCGACCGAATTAAGCTGTTCAAACTTTAACTCGACCGTCTATCTTATCTTCTGCGTCCATTCACCACTACCAATCCAAAGCAAGAGGGCCGCTTTTCAAGCTCATCGAAACAAAAACGGAAGCGAATGATTGAACAAAGCGAATGCAGCACAAAACACAACAACTCACCAGTTATGAATGTAAAGTTTAGAAACAAACTTCAAAGAGGAATTGGCATTCGGTGGAAACGCCAACAACACGGAGAAGGTAGCGGAACGAAGGGGATTGGCAAAAATATACTATGAGCAACGAATTCGACCCAAAACAACAACAAAAATAACGATGAAAATAAGAGAGAAAACGGGGGTGTTCAATATTTCAGATGGGTTGTGACATTTTTATAAACAGTTAATTTTTGTTTTCCGAGACTGTAAACATCACGTTCATTTTAACATACATTTCGAATAATCATAGCAACTGTTTTCAATAGGACGTAACTAACGATGAGAGATGCAATTGACTAATTTCCTACGAGGGATTCTTTTGTATTTATCTAAAGCAACCAGTACTGACTAGACAAACGAAATCCGTAAAGCCAATTTAGGTATGAAAGATAGAGAAAGGAAACAATGTTAGATACGCCCTAATGGAAAACATCTCTAGAAAAATTACACGCGAAAATATCCGGTGACATTGAATTATAACTGGCAAGCGTACGGCCAATCCTATACGAACATTTATTTACGGTTCGACACAAACATGGAGCTGAAGTAGGTTTATATGTTTGTATGTACAATCACAGTTCATCCAATGGAAAACGGGTGGTATATTTTCGAGTACCTATATGTGTTTGCTAACGTGTACAGGCTGGTTGGATCAGCTGGTTTCTGTTTTCAAAACAATTTACGTTTCATGTATCGTCGGTTGGTGATGGCTGGCCATTGGTACGCCTTCAATTAATGCTGCTCCGGAGCCATGGAGCAGACGATCCGGATATATCTCATGAAAAGCAGTATTTTGCTACATTGAGTGACGTTTCTGTTTGTCGCCTAGATTCAAAGCCATCCGATGATGACCATGCAAGAACTTGAAACCGGTTATGTTTCGTAAAAAATGCGTGTTATGGGTACGTATTAGAGAATACCTTGCTTCGATAATAATGCGATGATGGCTTATTTGTGAACCTGTCATGCTAGATTACAATAATATCGGAACCACCTTCAACACACCTTGAATTACAACTTACAGAGGACGAAAATTTCGATTTTCAGTGGGGTATAACTGAGAATACACGAATATTGCTAATTTTAGATTCGAGTGGTTTTTGAGTAGCTTTTCCATGGGTTATTTTCACGCTTGCGTCCGTTACCTTGGAGCAGGCTACGTGAGAATATTGGTAAACACACATTATTTTGTTGGATTTGATTGGTTGCTGTTATTTTTTTTTTGCACAGAGGTGAGCAGTTGTTGGCGGAAGGTGAGCGTTGCTCAATAATACTATGAACGAGTTGGTTTTCTTACGGTGCTCATTCCACGGGTAGACTTTTTACGAGGTCCTAAGCCGTTTATGTAAACAAATCGAAATGATAGATACTCAATCTTATATTTATAAACTCATAAATAAATTAATAAATCAATAAAGTAATAAATAATAATTTATCTATGTATTATTAATTAATTAATAATACATATATTACAATAATACAATTTTTTATTAATTTAAAATTGATAAAAAATAATAAATTAATAAACTCTTATTTATTTAGCATTGCATATGACATCTAGAGGTTTCGATAATTTGAATTGCAGTAATAGTTTATCAATGCAGAAACGACGCATTGACAATTTATTTTTGATGCAATATATTTTGACGTAGGTCAACGTCTTTGTTTTCTATACTGCGGTACAATTTAGAAAAATTCAAATTGCGACCGTCACGAAAAATGGTCAGGTTTTGAGCGTTGATATTTCAGTCGTTTCTACAAAAATTTTCAAACATTTTGCTGAAATCAACCGGAAATAAGTTTACGCATCGATTTCAATAGAGGATATTATTGATGTCAGGCCACATAGTATTGAAAAGTTTATAAGTGTAAAGCCTTGTCTTAAAAGTATCTTATTTCAAAGAACATTACATTGTACAAATCAAAATGGTCAGTAGTGTAGTCCTACATCATCATTTTAAACAATCCAATGGGGCTGTACCTTGAAAACTTTTTCTTGACATTTCAATCTTATCACAGTTATTGATTGAGAGCATTAGAGTACCATTCTTAGTTTAGTATGGTTGTGTGGCAAATCGTTAGAGAAAACCAAGGGTCGAATTCAACCACTTCTAGTATGGTATGTTTTGTAGACATTACCGACTAAGCTAAGTGCGGACTGATGGTATGGAATGCTATACTAAGACAAACAAATTGCATTCCACTTATCCGGTCAAAAGTTCGCTAACAATATCTAGTCTCAGGATCAACCGTACAAAATGCCAGTATGTAATCGTTCCCCGTTGTAATCAACGGACTCGTGTAGCACGCAGTTTGAAAGTATACTTTTATACACGCAGTTTGAAAGAAACATGTAATTTTCTGCGCGATCGTAGATGGAATGCTAAATTTGGCGTAAGTTCATGGGATGCTTCGTGTGAACTCAACCCAGATATTACCTAACTCAGGCCTGTTGTATGAAAGATTGCAAACAATTTCTTACTACTCTTGGTTGTTCAGCGTGGTCAATATCGGGTGAAAAAGGAAATACTCTTGTAAGTCCGTCAACTTTGACGCCAGCTGTAGTTCAAACCACTTAATGGAAACAGTTCAAATTTTGTCCACATTAATCTCTGTATTGTTTTAAGCTATGGAGAAATTTTTAATATGCTACCTAAATTATCACAGAAATACGGATTTTTGAAATTGGTATGTCCAAAAATGACTTTTTTCACACATGTTATGATAACTTCAAATTTTTAAACTTCATCAACATAACTTTGGTCACATAAGATCGAAAGATTAAACAAACAAAATTTCAGCCAAATATATTGATAATTGACAAAGTTACAGAAGGTTGAACAACGCGTTTTTGGAAGCAAAATTTTGCTCGGCTTTTTTGCTACTGAGTGTATTAGGATCGCAGATGTGTTACAGTAGTTCGCCACGAAATTCGGTTTAGGCAGCGGCTGGATAGTCAAAGAAGAAAATGGATATAGTTGTTGGCTCAAGAAGTTCCATGGTCGGTCCCAAGCTTAATGATTTGCCGTAACTAACGTAACTCACATGAACACATTCTCAAATATTCTGTCAAAATAACACAGCGAATCAAAACGAAAACAAAGCATCTAGTACCGAAAGTGCAAAAATGTATTGTAAGGTGCAAGCTGCTAGGTGTACTTAAAACCAAGGGATTTTACAACAGTGAAATTCAAATAGCTAGTTTCATATTGATTGTTGGATGAGGACTACTTGTTTCCGGTTCCCACACTTCAAGATTAGCGCTATTTGGTCATAGAAAAAGGTTTAAAACGACATACATTAGCATGCAAAAACTTGTGGTTTGAGAAGTTGTCATTAGATTGAAGACGGAATCAGTTTCTGGCATTGTAATTGTGAGTGCGTCAATGTGCATGAGAATCTCAAGCAGAATTTATTCACACATGAAATTATTCTCTAGTCAAGCGTCTCAATGAGTGCTATTCGAGCATTCATTTCCTAACACTGGTCATACCAAATCGATGGATCCATTTAATTTTTATCCATCAGAAGTTTTATCTCATATGATCCATTATGTTGAAGTATTTTCGACGTTTCTGAACATGACACAATTTGTAGTGTTTCAAAATATGAAAATACTTAATCTATATAATAAAAATGAGTTGGGGTTTCCTTTGTCACGATTTAACTCGCGAGCGGAAGGACTGTTTGGCATGAAAATTTGTATGCAGGGGTTTTTGGGGCCGGAGAATAATCTTATGATGGTTTGAGACCCCTCCTTTCACTGAAAAGGGGGCTCCCATACAAATGAAATACAAATTTCTACACAACTCGAGAACTAATCAAGCCAAAGAAACCAAATTTAGCATGTGTGAGTTTTTGAAGGCAAAAAGGTTTTATGGTAGCTTGAGAACCCTCCCCGTCATAAAAGGGGGGCTCCCATACAAATAAAACACAATATTCTGCATAACTCGGGAACTAATCAAGCAAACGGAACGAAATTTAGCATGTGGTGGTTTTAAGACAAAAAATGTTTCTATGTTGGTTTGAGACCCTTCCCATCCTGCAGGGAGGGGGGCGACACAGATACACTATTCTGCATGACTCGAGAACTAATCAACAAATGGAACCAAATTTAGTATGTGGTGGTTTTGAAGACAAAAAATTGTTCTATGTTGATTTGAGACCCCTCCCCTTTCTGAAAGGGGGGACCTATTCAAATGAAACGCAAATCCTTGCATAACTCGAGAACTAATAAGAGAAATGGAACCAAATTTCGCATGTGGAGACTCTTCCGTCATATGAGGAGGAAGGGGGGAGGGGGTGCTCTCAAACAAATGGAACCCAGATTTCTGCATAACTCGAGAAATAATCAAGCAAATGGAACCAAATTTGGAATGGACGAGTTTTTGGCATTAAATGTTTTTATGATGGTTCAAAGCCCCTCCTCCCTCTAAAAAGGGGGGCTCTCATACAAATGAAACAAATTTCAACCAAACATGACAACTATACCTACTGCTTTGTAAATTTGTATTCAGTGGTTTTTGGGTCCGGGAAAGCATCTTATGATAGTTCGAGAGCCCTCCCGCTTCTAAAAAGGGTTTGATCCCATGCAAATGAAAAACAAATGCCTGCATAACTCGAGAACTAATCAAGCAAATGGAACCAAAATTAGTATGGGTGAGTTTTTGAAGGCAAGAAATGTTTTTATGGTAATTTAAGACCTCTCCTCACTCTGAAAAGGGGGGCTACCATACATACGAAACACAAATTTAAACCAAACATGAGAACTATCCCTACCGCTATGCAAATTTGTATGCAGGGGTTTTTAGGTCCGGGAAAGGATCCTATTATAACTATAAATTAGAAGAAAAATTAGTAATCTCTCAGTCGAGTTATTATTACGAGACACTGAAGAAGTCTGCACATTGTAGACGAAATACGCGTATCTGTCGAAGATAAGCAAAGGTAGTTGGAATTAAATGGAGATTACTAATTTTTCTTATTTCTCTTCTAATTTATAGTTACAAGTATTCCACTAAACAGCTCAAACCCTCTAGGATTCATCTTATTAAAGTTCGACACCCCTCCCGCCTCTAGAAAGGGGGCCCCATGCAAATGAAAAACTATTTTCTGCATAACTCAAGAACTAATCAAACAAATGGAACCAAATATGGCATGTGGAGGTTTTGTAGGCAAGAAATGTTTCTACGGTGGTTTGAGACCCCAAGCAAAAGAAACCAAATTTAGCATGTGTGAGGTTTTAAAGGCAAGAAAGGTTTCTATGATGGTTTAAGATTCCTCTTCGCCCTGAAAGGGGGGGCTCCTATACAAATGAAATGCATTATTCTGTATAACTCGAGAACTAATCAAGCAAATTGAACCAAATCTGGCATGTGGAGGTTTTTGTAGATGTATACTGTTTCAATGCTAATTTGAGACCCCTCTCTTTTCTGAAGGGCGGGGGCTCCCATACAAATGAAACACAAATTTATGCATAACTCGCAAACTAATCAAGAAAATGGAACCAAATTTGGCATATGTAGGTTTTGAAGGAGAAAAATGTTTCTATGATAATTTGAGACCCCTCCGCCTTCTAAAAGTGGAGGGAGGGATCTCCCATATAAATGAAACACAAATTTTTGCATAACTCGAGAACTAATCCAGCAAATGGAACCAAATTTGGCATATGGAGGTTTTTGAAGGAGAGAAATGTTTTTATGGTCATTGAGACTCTTCCGCCTTCTGAAGGGGGGGAGGGGCTCTCAAACAAATGAAACACAAATTTCTGCATAACTCGAGAACTAATAAAGCAAATGGAATCAAATTTGGCATGTGGATTTTTTTGAAGGTCAGACATATTTCTATGGTGGTTTGAGACCCCTTTGCCCTCTGAAAGGGGGGGGGGGCTCTCATACAAATGAAACGCAATTTTCTGCATAACTCGAGAACTATTCAAGTAAATGAAACCACATTTGGCATGTGGGGGTTATTGGAAACAGGATTTTTATTTATATTAAAATGGATTTCTGTCTGACCGATCGGAGTGAAAATATGTATGCAGGTATTTTTGGGGCTGGGGAAGGTTCTTATGATTGTTTGAGACCGCTTCCCCGTTCCGGCTCGCATACAAATGAAACACAAATTTCTGCATAGCTTGAGAACTAATCAAGCAAATGGAATCAAAACTGGTATGCGGGGTTTTTTCAATGCAAGAAATGTTTCTATGGTGAATTCAAACACAAATTTAAACCAACCCTGAGAATTATCCAGGAAACTAAGCCACAAACTGTGTATTGTCTGGGTAAGAAGAATATTCTTATAGAAGTTTGAACTCCTTACTACACAAAAAAAAACTCATTAAAAAAAGCGTCAGTTCTTTGTAATGTTCATTCATGTTAGTTGCAGCGTAGCAACGCTCGCACCGGGATCAGCTAGTAT
>JASCZW010018701.1:0-14988 GCA_034211315.2 Aedes japonicus | reverse complement strand
GGGTTATATAACGTCGACTTATTTTGCTTTCAATATTGATGCTTGCAGCATGTCAATGACTCAAAACAAGCCGAAACTAAGAGAACTATAAAACGAGCTGGATTCAAACAAATAAACCTGAACCGCAACGCATTCCTAGAATCTACAGGACAGGAAGAATGAGCGGACACATGGTATCATTCGCTCCGAGCCATGTCAAGTAAAATATAATACTTTTATGCATCCTGGAGCATAACAGAAACCTGCAAATACCTGAATTTTAAACAACATGTAGCATATAATGGAAGGATCGCATTTGTTATGTACAGTAAAAATGAAATGACTAGGAATATATTGTTTTGTCAATCTTATTTAAACTTAGACTTCGGTCATTCCACGCTTTACCGATTGACTAAGGGAGGACCATATGTTATGTAACTTCAAATACGAAAAAAATATGTTAATAGATCAATATGCAATGCTGAAAATGAAAGAAATATAAATTATTGCTGAAATGAAACTCTTATTCTTCTCATGGTGCTCCTTCCTCCTGTCACATGGTTTTTTAAGCAGTCATCATATCTACAGAGTACGCTGATTTTATAAGCTTAATGAAAATGGAAAATATGTAATATAATCTCAAGGTACACAATCCATTGGCGGGTGATCCATTATTCAATAGCGTTAATTGGATTAATACTTTTGCGTTATTTGTTAAGAAAATTATAATAGATATCATAAAAATATAATATTATATATTGAGAAGATCATTGGTAGAACCTTCAATGCCGTTGTCAATTAAGACCGTACCGAGCACGAGGTCGAGGCGTTGTTGTATGTGAAGTGAATAAGTCACCTAGCCTAGCTGACTATTTAGTTCCAACTCAAACAAGGTACACCTGGGCACGGTGCGAAGAAAACCTGAAAAATGAGACTCCTGCCAGGTGTATCTTTGACATACGTTTAAGAAATCCGGATACCGCAAAGAGTATTCCGACTAAAAGTTACTCCTCATCACCAATGTCACCAAAGAAATAAAAGCAAAAAGGAAACAAATTTCTAATCTAATCTAATCTCATACTAACGCAGCCAATTCTTGAAAGCATCCTGGAAAATGATGTTTTCTTGAATACATCATTTTTCTTGTCATCGGCCAGGCCAACTGCGTAGTATGTGCCGCAGAGAGGATTCCAAGAAATAGAGCGATTTCAGAAAGATCTAAAATCGCTTTACTACTCTGAATAAAGGGAAGGAAGAAAGCGTGGACCTCCCGTACCAAACGCTTCCATGTTGAGTTATACAGTGTGATAATGTGTACCTTATCGTTGGGAGCATAGATGCTAGAAAGATAAGTTTATGCTCCTTTTGCCTCGTGGGTGAGCTTTTGGCATTTGAACTAAAAGCGTGGCAATAATTGCCAAGGTTATAGCGCCTTATCTCGCTTCATGGGAAGTAAGTGGACTAAAACTTACGATGATGGATAAATGCGAAGCTGAAAATAGCATAAAAATATTGTGAAGGGATGTTATAATATAAAATGAGAATAACATGTGTACTATATGCATGTCTTCTGATTCCATGGATGATCCAAAATTATATACCGTATAAAGAAATAAAGGACACTTACATTTTTCGTGGTAGGGTAAGACTTCAGCATGCTATCTTACCGCGCTGCCTACATTGCGTTGGTGGGACTGCCTCCTAAGGTATAGTTGACGAGATACAGCGTTTCTTACTCAGCCGCTGGTGAACAGACCTCCTCGGTGTACAGACGCTCGGCACGCACCTCCTCAATCTAGCTGAAGTCAGAAGGACAACAGTGCCCAGGCTGCACTACCAGCTAAGTACGCAACCCTTAGCTGGCGGTCTTTGTCATCTGCTGACCCGTGGAAGCATGAGGTAGGAACTTGTGAGGACCAGAGCTATGTTGCGGGGACGCACGCTCCATCACAGTTGTCGACTCACCATTTTGCAGCCCCCGGATAAAGCGTCATCGCATTACGCCATAAAACACAATCGTTCCTGAATACCCATTCGATCCCATTTGTATCCAAAAACCACAACCCGACAAATCTGCCTCAGTGTCACCCAATCGAAGATTTCTTCGGGGTTTTGAGTTCCTTGGTGTACAAAAATAACTGGAGAGCCACGAATTGCAAACAGTTGATTGGTAGAATCAAGAGATGCATTCGCAAAGTTGACATGGAGGCCATACAACGCTCCTGTTCCGACATCAAATGGAAGCTTCGCCGAACATCCGATTACGGACCGTTTTCAAATGTTCACTAATTTTTTTTCAACAATGGACAATGTATCTTTTATTTGAATAAATCAGATCTTCTTCAACTTTGTTTGTCTTTTTTTGACAGCTTGAGAAAGAAATTCCAAAATTTTAGTTGCCACCCGTTATAGAATTAAGATCATGGACAACAATCTTTACCAGTGTAGAAACGGTTATGACGACATCGATCAAGTAGCCTGGCAATGTACCCTATTAGGGCAACTTTTGAATACCCTAGAGGTTCAAGGAAGGCAGTCTTATGTTTTTGTAAGAGGTGTTTTGAGATCTCGCGACCTTTGTTATATGCAGTCGGTCTAAATCCAAATATCTAGTATAAGAAATTCATCTGTTAGTGTATTTTTCTTCTTTCATCAGTTTGTGTTTGTTTTGTTCCGAGTTTCCAATGCCCTGGGGCATGAACCATGTGTCAGTAACAATTCGATTCGGGAATTGAACACATGAAGGATAATTCTTCTATCTGATTCGTCCATCAGACAATAAAATTGACCAAACTTCGTGTCTTAAAGGTAAGGAAGTTGCCCAACCGAACCAATAAACAGAATACGGTAGCCAAAGGAAAATAACAAGCTTAGCAAAGGAAAATAACAAGCTGATATCATATAAGTAACAAGCTCTGTTATCCCAGTTATCGTTTTGATTTCCGCTATTATCGCATAACAAATTTAGTTATCACCATTGGCAAATTTTGTTATCATATGTTATCATTTTGAACACACTGCTTTTTATGAACGTTGTGAGTTGTACTGTAAAACTATAAATATTTCCACCATATTTGAACAAACAATTTTGCTTTTAATCTAATTTTTTTTTTCAGTTTAGCATGAGAATTTGATTTCAAATTGATAACATAATTTGAAACTATTTCAATAAACTTGCTTACAATACGGGATTTGTTATCCAGTGGTTCGCAGTGATAACAAAACAAATTAATATTATTAATATTATTCAACGGAATTTTTTTTTGTTATTTATTCTGTTATTTTGGCTGTTTTTTCATCCTCAATGATAACATATTCAGTGATCAAAAAATGATAACCTGGTATTAGAACTTGTTATCAATTTGCTATAATCCTTTGCTCGGGTAAACCAACTCTGAAAAGACATAGTTATTATGTGTTTATTTATTCCCTTAGAATTTCAAAAATATCGGACTTAAAATGAATTTTTGGTGATAATTTTTGACTGTTGCATTTTTTTCGAGTGAAATCTTTAGTCCAAATAGAATCGTGCAAAATTTTGGAAACCGATCGTTACATGCCTGAGTAATTTACGTTACAAGTTTAACCATATTTCGTGACGCTCCAATTTTTTGCACTCACAACGTGTACCCTAGTATTGAAAACACAGACGTTGTCCTACGTCGAAAGAATGTCAAAGCTAGTTAAAAGATGATGTTGAAGAGGAAAAATTATCCAAGAAATCGTTTTTTTTTCTGAATAGTTTAAATCCCTATTGCTAATTTATAAGAAACTTGAGCGAATAGAACTTATGAAGATTCTAACAAAATGTGACGTAATGGCTGTAACTTGAATCGTTTTAATTAGTTATGTACAAGTGTTACAACTGTTTGACTAATTTACACAAATGATCCGTGAATCGTTTAACAAAATTCTTCTGACAAAAAAGTTAGACGCAAATGTACGTAACAAAAAATTTATGAATGGATCAATTCCTGGTTGCTGTACTTTGAAATATTCCTCAACATGCGTTTATAGTTAAACGATTATTATCTAAAAGCTCTTGTTTGTTTCTACCTACCTCATACAGAAACTTCTATTGAAAAGTAATTGTCGTGTTTAGTAAAAACAAACAAATGTCAGAGGTGTAAGTAAATGTCCTTTTAACTCTGCGTGCTCTTCTTAATCATACTAACCGATGTTAATCATACTAACCGATCATTTAACAAGAGATGTATAAAATCTTACCTCTATGAGAAAATAATTCCAGTCTTAGGTGTAAGTGCTATCCTGCAGCAAATAATGTAGGTATGAAGCATTCTACCTCAGAGTGGATTTCTTCCACTCCAGTTTCCCATTAACTAAGCGATAAAACGAGTTGTGCCGGATACTAAAATAACAGACTGAACTCTCTCTCAAGTGCAATTATTTGCTTTCTCTAGTTGCAGTTAGGTGAGACTTTGGACCACTAGAGGTGTCCGGCAATCTACCTAGTCTTCCAAGTTTATTGCAATTGAATGTAACCACATTGGATCCTTGAACAACCCTACCATAATTTAAAGAACCAGAGCATCTGCTACAGTAGACTGGTTCACAAAATGGACATTTCGATTTTATTGGAATTTTATTTACCTATAAGATAAGTTTGCCACCGCCTGTAGTTTAGCTACAATGCGTAACAACTTTGCAGAAATTTTCATAGTGAATCTCAGTTATTTAAGTTTGAATCTTCACTATTGAATATATACATCTCATGTATTTCTATTACACCCTAATGCTTGATTATTTCATTCCAGTTTTTCCAATAATTCCAGTGCAAGAAATCTGGGCATCCGTTGGAAAAACATTGCAGTAAAATTGTGGAACAGTCTACTCTTGCAGAGCGAAGGCCAACGCCGCCTTACAAGTCGGCGGTGGTTCTCTTCGCTTTGAGACTTTCCGCGGAACCTATTTATATTTATTCCCATCAATGCGGTTTCCTTCCCTTCTGGGGCGTACAGGACCTTTCCGAGTTGTGTCTGCCATCCTGCAGCTACCAATTTTCGCGACACGGCGCACGGGGTGGTAACTAACGGTTTGCACTTTGTCCACGTTCTTTCGTCGGGTCGACGACAAGTTGCCTCTGTTTCTGCTCGCGCTCCGCTTGTTTGAACTTTATATCAAAAGTTAAACAATATACACTTCGTTTAGCATTCTGCCATTGAAGCGGGAAGGTTCTCTTCGTTAGGGCGGTGCGTCATGTCTAACTTTAAGATTTGATATGCTGTTTCTTAGGGACGCAAACAACTCGATTGGTTAAACTTTTATGGAGACGCTTGGTTGGCGTTGGTCAGAATCGGTGCAATCGGTGAAACAACCTCGAACATTTTCAGCAATCTCTGATGGAGCGAGGACGAAGTTCACGAAAGTTTACATTCAACCCCTGTAGTCATTATTTGCTCGTAGTTTGTTCCAGTTTTTATTTTCAGCTTGCATATATCCGCGAAGGAAGTCAAACTACGACAATGAATACAAAATGGTACAGCATTGAGAGCGTCATGTAGCCTCTATGTTTGGTTGTGTATGGAAATAGATTTTCGCTTTCAGAACTCCTTTGAGTAATAAATATTCATTATAAATTTAAATTGAGAGAAAATGGAAATTACAGGATAGGTATATGTTGGGACATTTTTTGAACAAATTGAAAAGGGAACGCGTTTCATATGACCAGTTTCAAGTCTCAAAAGAATGTAAACACCATTGATGAAAGCAAGTTTTTTAATAGTTGTAGCCTTATGCAAATAATGTTTACTAAAATGCTATCGACGTTAGTATTGGTTATCGGTAACATTTCAATCCGTAAAAGGACCAATTGACACTCACCCTGTACTCTAAAATTTGCATTTAGGAAACAAACTCGGGTTCTTAAATCAAAGTAACCCGTAAAAAAACATCGTTATTTGGTATTTACATCGTAAAAAGAGGTTTTCGTTTATATAAGGTGAGATGTGCAGACTTTCAAAACATGACTTGAAATCGAATCAAGATTTTACACACTTCAGAAAATGTACATAGTAGGGCTTGAAATGGTGCATAGACAACTTCAAAGCAGGGTGAGACCGACCTCTGGTCCTCTGGTAGCCTGGGCAATGTTGTCAATTTAACAAAAGCGAAATGAGTGGGTGCGAACTTATACATTCAATTTATCAATCATCTTTGCGTCCCAAAACCAGCAACAAAATTTCAAAAACAAATATGGTAAAAAGTCTACGAGGGCGGCGGGGCATATGAGATTTTCAAAAATAAGTCTACGTGGCTTATGAACAGGCCTTTTTGAATATGGAGCAACATTACAGGCATTAAAGGCTCAGTTTGTTTTTCATTATTTCAGCATAGCTTTACATTAAAGACTGTATTCGATGAAATTTGGACACACAAAATAGGTCACCAACAATTTTCCTTGAGCCCGATTCTTTTCAAACTTTCTGGAAATCATTGGTTTATTGAACTTCTTCTCCCAACCCAAATGCCCGCACCTTTGCCTTGACCCCTTTCATCAAATTTTTGGCAATGATAGGACCGATTTGCTTACTAACTTTTAACCACACTTTCTTTAGTTCAAGTTCATTTTCTATCAGTTTTGGAGTTTTTACGAGCTTTGCCTTCATGATTGCCCAAAATTTTTCAATTGGGCGAAGTTCCGGAGTGTTGGAGGGTTGACGTCTTCTGGTACAAAAACTACATTATTATCTTTGTACCAGTCTAAGACGGGCCGGGCATAGTGGCAAGATGCCAAATCCGGCCAAGACAGTGTCGGGCCATCTTGAGATCTCAAGAAGGGCAGAAGTCGTTTTTGGAGGCTTTCGTCCTTGTAGATTTGTCCGTTGACGGTCCCAGAGGTGATGAAGGGCTGACTCATTTTACCACATCCGCAGATCGCTTGCCAGACAAGGATTTTTTTGGCGAATTTCGAAAGTTTCTTCTTCCGTACACTCTCCGGAACGGCCAACTTAGAGGTGGCGATGTAGTGTTCCTGTCCTGGCATTTGTTTGGTGTCGGCTTTAATGTAGGTCTCATCGTCCATCACAATGCAGAACGGTTTTGTGAGCCACTCCCTGTACAGTTTTCTTGCACGAGTTTTGGCCACCGAGTTCTGTTTATCGCTCCGGTTTGATGCCTTTTGGGCCTTGTACACATGTAATCCAGAACGTTTCATTGTTTTCTGCAGAAAACAAACTGAAACTTTTGCCTTTTTCGCAACATGCCTGATCGAAATGTTGGGATAACGCTTAAATTGGTTCAATACCATCCTGGCCTTCTCAGGATTTGATGTGCCACGTTTTTTGCCACTACCATTTTTCCGCTTGGTTGTCTTACGGTCCTCGAACGTTTTGATCACATGAGATACGGTTGAATGTGCGATTCCGAGCTGTTTTCCGATCTTCACTATTTCTTCATTCGAAGCCATCACTGAAATCACTCGACCTATTTTCACGAAACTTATTACACAATTGACACAACACAATGAAATACATTCAGTTAAAATTTCAATAATTTTTACCCACACGCTAAAAAGTTACGAACAATTGCGTGTGTCCAAATTTCATCGAATACAGTCTTTAGATGTCTTTGGACCAATGGATGTCAGATATGTTTTATACATCAATATACTATGTTCTCTTATTATTATTATTGTTAACACAAATACTAATTGATATTAATAGTTAGTTCTTCAGAAGCTGAAAAAGGTAAAGTCTATCGATAAGGGGTCCAGTTAGAATCCAGAATCACTTATTTTGTTGCAGTTGCACGGAAAGTCACCGCTGAGTGTGCGTGTGCAATTGGTTCAGGTAAGTTGAAAATAGAAGTGTATTGCGTGTCGTGGGATCGCGCCGTGCTCGCGATTCATTTAAAAAAATGGCATACAATCAATTGCGCTGTTGTGTGTTGGTGATTCTCTCTCAAGTGAGGTTCAAAGTGTCGTCGTTCGCGGGTATTGTGGGGGAAGATATGCCAGTATCTAGAACTAGAATTTAGAGAAAAATACCACATCCGTGCCAAATTGAATTTTGATTCGGTGTTCAGGATTAGTTTGTAAATTAAACAGTGCAAGAAGAGTGTATTAGACACACATATCATGTTACTACCGGAAGGTTTCCGACACGTCGGCGACGGACGGGTTGATGTGGACGAGTGCCGACGGCAGCAACTGCGGTCCAGCAACACTTGGCCATCTAGGATATCGAGCAGAGCTGATTTGCAAAGCAACAAATAATTTATTTCTACCATATTTTGGAGACAATATCTAATATCCTGCTTTATTTTATTTTGTCTATTTCATTTTGTTTTGTTTTTCGTTATGCTTGTCTCTTTTCAGTAACATTGGAGCGGCCCATTGCTTTTGGCGAAAAGTGCCACATATTTTCAGCGTATCGTTAACCAAAACGAACCCTGCTGCTACCTTTCCCCAACTATCCAACATCCCAGTGATTTCTCGTGGAAGTGCAGAGAATTTCTCGGCTTCCTTCAAGCGAGTATCATGTCAACACGTTCCTTCCCATTCCCTACTTGACCAGCATTCGGACACGGCTGGCGCCGGTATTGCTTTGTAATGGCTCACCAGTTTTTATACATTGAAGATGCATGTTAGTCCCAAACATCATCTGTTGGTTCTTTGTGCAAATACAGCTGATCTGGCAATAACGGAATTGCATCCGTGGGCGGTCAATCATGCTCATGCTCATGCTCAGTTGCACGGAAAGTCACCGCTGCAAGAATTCTTTGCGGTTTGTTCACCTAAACGCCCACTTTCTGTGGTATAAATTTCACGGTGTTGCGTGAGTTAAGTTTTTCCGGGGAGGTTTCTTTGGAATAACGATCCGACACGGTTGAGTGTACAAACTGAAATCATTTTATTTAAGTTCAAACACAGAGTTGAAACCTACAAAATACCATTCTGGCGACTCAGCGATGACCTTCCCGCGGCGGTTGAGCCAACTCGGCATGGGTCGATCGATGCCCTCGACAATGTTGTGATTGTTTTTATCGGCGTTCGTTGTCCCGGCGTTCGTTGCCGACTTGAGAAATGCTGATGCTGCTTGTAGAATTTAAGGTCGTTCGTCGCTATGTGTTAACTCGTGCAGTGAGTCAACAGTTATTCCATTATAACAGTTATAACAGTGGTCCGCAATAAAAATCGCAAAAATGTTGAAAATCGCCAAATTAACCGTGTATGATGTGCTCAAACGTTTCAGGAAGCGAAAGAGCGTGGATCGAGGGCCTCAAGGTAAGCGTCGTAGTGGAACATATGACCGCAAGCTGAACCAGGAGGTGTTGAGAACCGTCAGAGCATACCCTGGACTATCAGATAATGAAATCGCACAAATGCTGCTCGCAGTACCGTTCGAAGAATTCGTTTGCGAGCAGGATATCCTTCTGATCGAGCCAGCAAGCAACCGAACAGAACGTTGAAGCAAAGTTTCACCAAAACTCGTGCTCGGAAATTGTACCAGCAGGTTTTGACGAAGTACCAAGGATGCCTGCTCATCGACGATGAAACCTACGCCAAAATGGATTTCGGACAGCTTCCTGGCCAAAAATTCTACATGGTGACGGCATGAGATGTTCTTGCGAAGTTTAAGTTTGCTTTTATGGACAAATTTGCCAAAAACCTGAAGATTTGGCAAGGGATATGCAGCTGCCGAGCAAAGTGTGCGTGACGAGTAAGACGATGGACTCGAAGCTGTGCAAGGAAGAATGCCTCAAAAACCGCGTACTACCTTTCATTAACGCCCATAAAGGTCCCGTGAATTTTTGGCCAGATTTGACGAGTTGCCACTACAGCCGGGAAGTCATCCAGCGGTACCGCGATAATAACGTAGATTGCATCGATAAAAACATAAATCCACCCAACTGCCCGCAGTTCCGGCCCATCGAGAGATTTTGGGCAATAATGAAGCGGAAGCTTAAGAAAAGTGGAAAAACGGCTCGGGACGCGACTCATATGAGCAAAATGTGGAACAAATGTGCCAAGGAAGTTAACTCCGGAGGTGTGCAGCGTTTGATGGGAGGAATAAAGAATAAAGTTTAAACTTTCATTAGAAACAAAGATAAATGATTTGTATTGCTATTTTTCCATAAAGTACAGTGAATTACCTTTATGTTGATGTATTAAACTATATTTGAACGTCAATCCGTTACCGAGTTACAGATGATTTTATTATCCCGGATTCAAAATGGACATTACATTCTATTATCGTTAAATGTCGTGCTCATATTATTAATGTGTTCCGTCATTCTATTATTTAATGTCAAGATAGGAAAGGATGATGTTACATTTAAAAAAAATGTTACTTCAAATCCCCGTAGTACCTATGAGTTTCACTACAAATGCAGTGTTAGTTAACGGAACATTAAATTTAATATATACTATTCTTTATACCATATATTAATTCTGGTCGTCCATGGAATTCCAAATTATGGCTATAATGCACTGTCTGAATTTCCAGGTTCACATTGGATAAGCAAGTTTTTTCTACAATTACAGCAGGACAACAATCTGCAGACATGTAATTAAAAATAGAATTGGTATTATCAGGTGATTTTGAATACAAGAAACTTCAACTGCATCTGCGCAGATTCGTACTTATTACCTAAGGTACGTTTAGGCTTCCTTGTTGGTTTGTAATGTCTCTTTAAAGGCTCGACAATTGAAGTTGAAAAATTTAACAATTTTAACAACTATTGACCAGCATTTTGATATTTACTGTTAACACAGAGTGCGTCGGATATTATGTTGTTGGAAGGTCCTGGCACATCATACAGCAGTATTTTGAATTTATAACGGTAGCAAAGCATGATCTTTCTGTTAAGTGGAACCGCACGCAGGGCAAAGCCCACGCTAAGATGGTGGTTTTCTACATACATACTTACATGTACTTCAGAACATAGGTTTGACATGAATACATGGAGGTCTATAAATTGGAGCTGAAACAAGATTCAAGTTAGAAGGTTTTTCTAGGTTATCCCCAAATCTATGGAGTTTAGATCTACAAATGAAATCACCAATCGTATGGTAGCTTATCGAAACAATTTTAAATCATGGAGTCCAAAAGATCTAAGTTTAACTAAGTGATTAAGTGGAAAATTGTGCTAGATTATCCAAGAACGCTCTGGAATAAAAGTCTTTGTTTCTACAAGCAGAACGATTTGGTTTGATTGTTTATAATCTGAAGATCTAAGTGGAAACAAGTAATAATTTGAAGGCTGTTCTAGATAATGAAAGAACTTTTTGCATAAAGGTCTTCATTTGTACAAGCAGAAGCTTACATTTTTAATAGTTTATGGATATGATATGGAGTTATAGAGGTCCAAGGATAGAAACTGAAACAAAATTTAAGGTCAAAGTATACTTCAGGTTACACATGAACTAAGAAAGTTTAGTTCTTTAAATCTACAAACGAAACCGCTTATCGTTTCATAGTTTATTAATTCATATTAATTGGTGAAAGTCCAAACATAATTGGAAACAAGTATGAATGAGAAAGGTATTCTAGGTTATCCAATAGCTCTATGAAATAAAAGTCTTTGTATGTACAAACGGAACCATCGATATATTGGTAGTTGATGGAAATAATATGAATTCATATAATATATCGTTCAATAGTTTGGTAGTTCAAAGATACGATAATAATTCATGGACGTCCAAAGATCTAAGTAAACACAAATTGTAGAGTAAAAAATTGTTCTAGGATATCCAAGAGCTCTTTGGAGTTTATATTTTAATATCTACAAGTAAAATGGTCAATTTTTTGATAGGATATAGATGCGATTCAAATTTATGAAAGTCCAAAGATCTAAAGATGAACAAGTATTCAAGTAGGTACGAAAATATTCAAGGGTGTCCAAACACTTTCTCGACCAAATGTCTTCATATAGACAAGCAAAAGTACCAATATTCAGAAACCTTAGCTGAAGCTTTAAACAACAATCCTTGTATTCTTGAACTTCCAAAACATTTCTGATTACGCTTGAAGATCTTAGCCAATTGACGCAACTCTTAATGTAAATGTATGGTAAGGGGATGTAATGTTAGCCTAGCTCCTTCATTTGGACTATGTACCAAATGTGTCATTAATTTCGCGATACTTAACCAAATCATGTTGCTATTAGAATGAACGATGTACTTCGAAGCTATTGAGACAATATTAATCAACTTATAGTTGTTCACCCCCACGTAATTTTCGCGATTTCTTTGAACCTTTGGGGCATCATGTTTTCTCATTGGTTAAACTGAACAGATGATCTACACGATCTTCAAGATGTAATTCGGCTTAATTGAATCAATAAAGCAAGTAATGCAGTCCGACGTGCAGAAAAAGTTAATTTCAAGCTCTCAAAATTACTAGTCATGTAGTAGAATAACAATGATTTTACAAGAAAATCGTAGACCCGCACATCGTTGGGACATATTTTTTTCATGTTCCTAACTATTGTTGTATCAATAACGTAGTAAGAAGGTTGTTATTGGTAAAATTTCAAGTGAAAATGCGTGAACTTGCGGTTGTTTATATTCAAGTGGCTCATCTAAACACAAACCGCAGTAGCAAAATCATTGTATAGTGAATTATAATGTTTTCATTATTGAATGACTGCTGAATCACATATGAGCATCACGTAAGTGTTTCGAGGCAGTTTTACTCGAATGTTTCTGACTTTATAAAAAGAATTAGCATTTTTTCGTGATACATACTACATTAATGCCCATTTAAACTTGTCTTAGCAAGTTCAATTAGTTGAATCTCGCTTACACCTAAAAACATTTATGAGTTATAATGAAAAATGTAATTGATCATAGCATAATAGAAAGAGTTATGGAACATATACCCTATGTAAGTATGTAGGAAGCCACCATCCTAGCGTTGGTCTTGCCCCGCATGCGGTTGCATTGAACAGGAAATCATGCTTGTTACTTCGTTTTATTTTCTAAATATCTTGTTAATAGTCAGAAGCGCCAAACAGGGTTTGGCAAGACTTTAAGAAAAGACACTTACCTGTTCATATCAATAGTAAATAATAGTGGTCTAAATCGTTAAAATTAGTAACTTCAATTCTAGAGCCTGTAAAATAGAAAAATAAACTTACAAGGAAACCTCAACGCACTTTAGGTAATTAATACAAAATTTCAATTGTAGCTTCTGCTATTCAAGGCACTGAATACGTCTTAACCATAGAAGCGACGAAGAAAGGCAAAATAATCATTGGATCAGAAGACATAGTAATCAAACCCATGGAGAAAATATAATAAAATTTGGTTTTGTATCATTTATCATTATCATTACCAGCATGTTTAATGATCATGATGAAAATTAAATCAATATACAATGTCGTATAAAATTATTTATAATTTAGTGAAGGATATTAAAATATGAACAGATAATAATAATTCCACATGTAATTTCGTATCAGTTATGAACCTAAAAATAAAAACAATGTAATACCATGATTACCTGATATTATATATTGCAAATAAAAGTACATCTTAAATTTCGATATTTTTCTCCGTTTTTTTTTTAATGTTGTGATTAAAGGGTGTATTCGATAAAAAATGCTAATACTACAATGGCGCTCATCAAAAATTAAACTCATTATCGGATTTTCATGAAATTTTCAGGGAATGAAGAACCACTAATGAGTTTTGATTTGCTGTTGTTTAATTCAATTTTGTTCAATTTATAATTTCATTCAATTTCGTCTCCCATCCCGAATGCCGCACCTTCCTTGTCACTCCACCCATCAAATTCTTGTACAGCGATTTTCCCAGTGTTTTTGTTGTTTTTACCCAAATTTTTCTTCAATTCGCTCTGTTTTATAGTTTTGGGATGTTTGAAGTTCCGTTTTCATAGTCGCTCTGAATTATTTCAATTGGACGAAGTTCCAGTGAATTAGTGGGTTCATATCCTTGCAACAGAAATCGACTCCGTTGGCTCGGTTTTACTCAATACGTTTGCGAGCGTAGTGGCAGAGATATAGAACTCGGGCCAAACAGAGTTGATCTTTGTGCTTTAATGAATGTAAGAGCGCTTCTTAAGGCACTCTTCCGTGTAAATCGTACCGTTTATTAGTTCCGGAAGTGATGAAGGGAGCACTTATTCCACCACATCCGCGTCGCCTGCCAGATTAGAAACTTCTTTGCAAATTTCGATAGTTTCTTCTTTCGAACATCCTCCGGAACATCGAACTTCGACTTGGCAACGAAATATTCTTGGTTCAGAGGAAGTTGACGGAAGTCGGCCTTGACGTATGTTTTCTGTCATCCATCACGATGCAATCCGGATTTGTGAGCAGCTTCGTGTGCTATACACTTCGTTTTGCCTAGCGTCGACTGACACCTTGAACCGTTTGCCTCAGCTGCACATCTCGAATTGACATGTTTGGACGGTTCTTGAATTGTTGTACGACTTTCCTGGCCATTTTACTGTCCATTGACGGACCTTATTGCGACCACTCCCTTCCTTCCTTTGAACACTCAGACGCTCCTTGAAGGTTCTTATTCACGGGACACCTGGTTGTATTTGCAATTCCAAGCCTTTTGGCAATCCACCGGTGAGACGCCCCTGGATTTTGATTGTGGTACACAACATGTCTCTCACGGACAATTTCTTGTTTCAGACGACATGACTGGAACTACTGAATGTATACTCATGAAACTTGGACAGATGTAAATAATACACTATGGATAAGATCCATAGTTAGAACTCAGACTTCTAGGTTTTTTTACGTCATACGATTCAAAAGTTACAGAAGATTTTCTGTGTGCCATTTTTATCGAATACACCCTTTATTTGTAGTGGTGATCTACAGTGATTTGAATTAATGATATTTAATCATGTGATATAACCACAATGGAATTGTTTTTAAGCTTCGAGTCTTGACAAAGGAACCGTGCTGAGTCCTGATTGCCAGTGATAACAGACAATTTAATACTATTACTATTCCGAAGATGCATAACAAACTTTCTGGTTTTACTTTGCTTATTTATTCACCTTTATA
>JASCZW010018700.1:0-14983 GCA_034211315.2 Aedes japonicus | reverse complement strand
AAAGTACCACAAGGAGCATTTTATTAAATATTTTTTTATAGCAGAAGAAAATAGAGAAATGCAAAAACAAAATGCATTTATATACCTAATAAATGCTGAATATATAAGGCACTAGGAGAAGGATAATTTTAAATTGAATAAATATCGAACTTGGCGGTCGAAGTCAGTTGATCGAAGTCACCCCGCTCAACGGTACTTATAGTGTTTGGTGAGCGTTTGTCGACAGCAAGGAAAGCTGGATCGGCAGAAATCGAAAGCCGGAGGCCACAGCGACGACTACAAGAGTTGCCCGCTATTTCGAGCGGAGCCCCAACCTCTCCGTCCGAGATGTCGCAAAGAAGCTGGGAGTGGCGCTTTCAACCGTGGATTGAGCTATAAAACGAGCTGGACTGTCGATTTACAAGAAAGTGGTGCTCCGAATCGCGACGATAAACAAAACACGTCGGCCAAAGCACGATCGCGAAAGTTATACACGACGATGCTGACGAAGTTTGATTGCGTGGTACAGGACGGTGGAACTTTCGTCGAGACAGACTTTAAACAGCTTCCTGGACAGAAATTTTATACGGCATCTGGACGGGGAAAGGTGGCAGATATTTTCGAAGTTCACGAAGAAATATCTGGTGTGGCAGGCCATCTGTACCTGTGGCTTGAAGAGCAACGTTTACATTGCGACCGGAACCGTCAACCAGGAAATTATCCTGAGCGAGTGCCTACAAAAACGTCTACTGCTTTTCCTGAAGCAACACAATTTTTTCGTTCTATTTTGGCCGGATTTGGCATCTTGCCATTACGGAAAAAAGGCTAGGAGTGGTATGCCGCCAACAACGTTCAAGTGGTGCCCAAGGACAAGAACCCTCCCAACACGCCAGAGCTCCTCCCAATCGAGCATTATTGGGCCATCGTCAAGCGGAACCTTAAGAGGTCTCAAAAAGCTGTTGTGAGCGAGAAACAGTTCAAGGCAAACTGGCGTTCTGCGGCGGATAAAGTGGACAATGAGACTGTACAAAATCTTATGGCAGGTGTTAAACGAAAGACCCGGCAATTCGCATTCGGTAAAAAGGAAGCTTTGCTGAATATTTCTCCTGTATTCTGTATTAAGTGAACTTGAAAAAGAAAATTTGACTTACTGTTTGACCAAATTTTAATCGGAACACCCTTTAATCGAATCGTAGTTGTTAAAAGAACTATGGAGCAATCTAAGTCCTTCTTGTCCATTATTTTAGCCGGTCTTCCACTACCACTCTTACGGGCTGTTCCTGAGGATGCCGGGATACGATAGATGATTGAAAATGGAACATTGTCGGTTTTAATATGGTTCGCAGTGAACTTTCTCTCGTGATTTATGTTCATAGAATTGTACAATCCGCGTAATGTAATGCTTCTTGCTTCGACAGCATTTCGAACAGAAATGCATCAAACGTAAAAAGAGAAAAACGTCGGTTCTTTAATTTGCGTCTGTCTTAATAATGGTAAAAACTTTTATTCTTTTCCACAGCCTTTGTGGCTTCGGCCATCATTTATTCTAATTATTTAAAACATTTCAGATTTTAGTTTGGAAGCCAGGTCTAGATTATCAATTATCATGTTTTTATACTATTACATAGTACTTAAAAAGAAATGAGGTTCTACCTAATGTGAAAAAACCTATGAACCTGTGATTTGCTCACATTTCTCCAATTGGATACGGGATCAAACATTCAGCTAAGTATAGTGTTTTAAATAGTATTGCTCCATTCAAACATACATTAAATAGCACAAAGAAATATTGGCAAACATGAACGGATCATGCGAGCGGAGGCGCTTTTTACACGGAGAAATCCAGACGTGCGGCGTTTGCGTGTTTTTTCTGTCTGTCTCTTTCTCTTCTACTACTCTGGGTTTTTTGCATTCGTTCGTTTTTGCTGTTCGATCAGTATGTATTCTCATTGCAGTTCGGAACCGGAAAAAGTCACTCACGCAGATCTATGTAACTGATTTTCCATATGGTGGCAGGGTGTTGCATCTGGGGCGCTGTGTAGCACCTCAGATGCACTGCACGGCGCGCTTGATGCGCCACAGTGCAAACGTACGAAAGAAGACTGGAATCGACTGGCGCTAGTGGGATTTTCCAGTTTTCGGCTTATTGCGTCGGAGGGAGGGATTTGCGTCGGAAAGGAGAGAGGCATATGAAACAATTTCTTCCCGAAGAAAGGTTAACCCTAAATTCAACAACTACTCTCAATCATTCCCTATTTAATGCCCCGTCTCTTGTTAATTTGTCATGTTCTCTGTGGAGTATTTTGACGTTTTGTCCACGCAAACCTGTGCACCGTTCGCTGTCTGAAACAAATTTCAGTACTTTCAGGTTCATCTAGGCATAATTGATAAATATATTAGTAAACGTTTCCTCTGCTTGGTAATAATTTTCATTTTCAGCTGCGCATTTCTGCAGTTTTGTGGGTTTTGACTCCCCTAGCCCGCGTTGTGAGGCATGTGCATTATTCCTGGTTGTTTGCTGAGTTCACGTTTGCTAATGACTACTGTCATTTTTATCATTTCCATTGTTTGCCCTTGTAGTCAGTGCATATGTTTGTTGGGGTTTGATTAATTTATATATTTAGAATAAGATCTTTTATTATCATATATATTTATTTATATTTTTATATTTTTTATGGTCCACTTGTCTTGTTAACTCTAATACTTTGCTTTTTAATATGTCCCCTATTATTTCACATTTCATTCCAAATATTCAATAGTTTTCTGATCACATGAAGCTTTGTTTCTATTAATATTATTTTTCAGGAAATCCCGGATGGTTGTGCACTAGATGATACGTGTTCGTTGTTCGACAGGATAACCCTCTCTCTAATAACATTTCATTACATGTGTCACATATGAGAGGTCGAGGAGTTCTCCTCGTCTCTCCTTCTGAACTTCATCTACTATTCCATGAATAAAATCCATTCCGCCTCTAAGTAGTATAGGATTGTGTCTGGATGTTTTTGTTGGGAGGTGTTGTGGTTGGATGTTTCATTTGTTTCGGAGGTCGTCAAATTCGGAATTTTGACGTTTTCTGTGGTCTATTGAAATAAACCACCCACACTTGTGAGTGGCCCCAACAGCATCCCTACTGTTGGTTTAAATCGGTCCTCAATCTCAATGTTTCTACGTATTTTTGTATTCTGTTGATAAGAGTGGCCCCAACAGCTTCCTTGCTGTTGGTTTGAATCGTTGAAGACCGAAGACCGAAACACTCGATGTTTTAACATATTTTGTATTCCACTGAAATAAACCACCCATACTTGTGAGTGGCCTCAACAGCATCCCTACTGTTGGTTTCAATCGGGCCTCAAACTCGGTGTTTTAAAATACTTTTGTATTCTGCTGAAATAAACCACCCACACTTGTGAGTGGCCCCAACGGCATCCCTACTGTTGGTTTAAATCGGTCCTCAAACTCGGTGTTTTAAACATACTTCTTGTATTCTGTTGAAATAAACCACCCACACTTGTAGAGTGGCTCCCAACAGCATCCTTACTGTTGGTTTAAATCGGTCCTCAAACTCGGTGTTCTTAAAATACTTCTTGTATTCTATTGAAATAAACCACCCACACTTGTGAGTGGCCCCAATAGCATCCTTACTGTTGGTTTAAATCGGTCCTCAAACTCGGTGTTTTAAAATACTTTTGTATTCTGCTGAAATAAACCACCCACACTTGTGAGTGGCCCCAACAGCATCCGTACTGTTGGTTTAAATCGGTCCTCAAACTCGGTGTTCTTAACGTATTCTTGTATTCCATTGAAATAAACCACCCACACTTGTGAGTGGCCCCAACAGCATCCCTACTGTTGGTTTAAATCGGTCGTCAAACTTGATGTTCTTAACGTATTCTTGTATTCCATTGAAATAAACCACCCACACTTGTGAGTGGCCCCAACAGCATCCCTACTGTTGGTTTAAATCGGTCCTCAAACTCGGTGTTTTAAAATACTTTTTGTATTCTGACTGAAAGAAACCACCCACACTTGTGGAGTGGCCCCAACAGCATCCTTACCGTTGGTTTAAATCGGTCCTCAAACTCGGTGTTTTAAAATACTTTTGTATTCTGCTGAAATAAACCACCCACACTTAGTGAGTGGCCCCAACAGCATCCTTACTGTTGGTTTAAATCGGTCCTCAAACTCGGTGTTTTAAAATACTTTTGTATTCTGCTGAAATCAACCACCCACACTTGTGAGTGGCTCCAACGGCATCCCTACTGTTGGTTTAAATCGGTCCTCAAACTCGATGTTCTTAACGTTTTCTTGTATTCTATTGAAATAAACCACCCACACTTGTGAGTGGCCCCAATAGCATCCTTACTGTTGGTTTAAATCGGTGCCAAAATTTGAATAGCATTAATGTGCATCTCTGTACAGAGAATAAATCGGGAACATAATTAAATATCTTATTCGCTGCCGACGTCAGTTGAATTCAGCACACTGTTTACCAAAACGGATCCGGCTGCCAACCCATTTGCCAATCATTTTATCCAACATCCCAGTGATTTCTCGTGGAAGTGCAGAGGTGTTCTCGGCTTCCAACAAAGCGAGTATCACGTTAACATATTCCTACCCATTCCCTATTTGACCTGCATTCGGACGAGGCCGGCGCCGGTATTGCCTTAGTTTAAGATCACCAGTTTTTACACATTGAGGATGTATGCTAGTCCCAAGTATCATCCTTTGGTTCTTTGTGTAATAACAGCTGATCTGGCAATAACGGAGTAGCAACCTCGGGCGGTCAATCATGCTCATGCTCATGCTCATGCTCATCATGTTTTTATACTATTACATATATTACATTTGTAATATAAATATTTTATTTTACCATTTGTGTGCGTGTGCGCGCGCGCGTGTGTGTGTCTGTGTGTGTATGTGTGTGTTCACAAGCTAACACCCACTGGCCGGCAATGGTATTATGGATGAAATCTGTTTACAACCACCATTAGAGTGGCCATTGGAAGCAGCTTTAATCCGGGTGGAAGAAAGTCATAGCTCTACTGCAGATCCAGCAACCCATTTCAGAATGTCTGGAGAGTCACGCCCCTTCCGAGGTAAATTTCATACACAATAGGCCCCGCATGTTAACATTACCGATTTCATTTGGATAAGGGCTTTGCAACACACTTCCAGATATGGAAATGAAAAATTTCCAAACCAGGCACGTAAAAAATATTATTTGAAAATAGGATTATTTCTAATTATATAGTTACAATCATTCGTAAGAATAAAAAAATCGACGTTGATTCGACGACGGGGGCGAAAAAACGGGGAAATACTACCGAAAATCACACATTTCGAGAGGGAATCGATTGTATTCACTATTTATTACACAAATCACGTGGAGATTTCATGTTAGTTTTAGTTAAATTAAGAATTATTGTTTGATTCAGTTTCAAAGCACGGCTTGCTGCATTCTTTCATATTATACATATTTTACCATTTATAATTTAACAAAAAATGCTGGAGATTGGGAGGGACCTTCAGGGCACCCGATTGAAACGATCTGGATAGGGCGAGTGGGAGTACCAACACTATTATTATCATTTCGTGCAAGGGCGGTCTCTTCTCCCCGCTCATTGGGGTATCCTTCTATTAGACGGTTTGCTTCTTGGTCAATTGTTTGATAATGTTATTGCGAGAAAATTCTTTTCTACTCCGTGGATATGTTTAAGGGACTTTGCCTATCGTCCACCCAATCCGTTTTGGCCCTTCATACAGTGACATGCGAGGGCAATCAGAGGTTGTTAAACTTGATCAAATCTAATAGGAAGAAGAACCCACTGTCATCGGACTTCGCTTCCGTTGTAAACCAATACCGTCTTCATATCATACTCTCATCGGCAGCGCTCCTTCTATTGTGCATTGACCAATTAATATAAATATTTTATAACGGGATTAAACAGAAGTAATTTGTATGCAAGATGAAGAACCCTGAAATAAATATGTCTACCATCAGTCGTAATATTTTCTTTATTGCGCAAGCAAGAATGATTCATTTAAATACAAATTATTGAAAGCAAGTAGTTCAAATTCAATGATACTAACATTGTTCGTTCTGGCATAATGTCATCACGTCATTTCGAATGTTTGCACTTTTTGTACTATTACCATGCATTCAATTGTCCATGGAATTATATAGCACTAGAAAATATGTCTAGTGTATTTAGCTATCAACCTAATCCCCAACATCAAACATTCCAATTTGTTTATGGGAAAAACCCCAAAACATACACTCCGATTAAAATCTCAATCCAAACACTCCCAACAGGAAGCATAATAAGAGGAAAAAGCACACGTAGCTAAGGCAGCTCGGGAAGCCAATAAACACCATACAACAGTGTTTCATTTTTCCTGGTTTTCCAATGGGTACAAATTCTTCTTGTCACCCCCCGTGCCCTATCACCTAACCGAATAACGCTGGTATCGGAGGTACCTACACTACTCTCTCTCACACACACATTCTTTCCCGCATCGGCCAAAAATAGCAATCGAAATGGTAATAAACGGCAAAGCCAAACGCGCTGCTCTAAATTTAGCCCGTTTCGTTTTGCTGTTTCCCTTTCTCTATCTCTCTTTCTCTCTCTCTCTCACTCGCTGATGAGTTTGTTGTTGTTGTTGTTTATTTTTCATTGCCTGACTGACTTACTGACTCGATCGATGTTTGATTTTCCCTTTTTTTCTTCCTTTATTTTGCTGTCGTCTCTTTCTGGTCCTAGAAGACTATTTTCGATCGGGATCACACACTGCACCACCATCCAACTCCACCAGCCAATTTGAATTCGGATGACTTGTTGTATTCGGGGTTTGGGTGTATGTAGATTTATTTTTCAATTTCTATTTCGGTGAATGCGCGCTTTTTCCGATTCTTTTTTTCTGTTAGTGCTGTGTCTTTGTTTATAATAGTCGTGGTGCGCTGCAAATAGAACTCACCTCGCGGGGCCGCGGTTCGAGGCTAAAAATGTTCGATTACGCTTCGCTATAGGAAGTCGAACTATCACTCTGGGTGTATATTTAGGAGACGAAAACTGGCCGGTTGGTGGTGACGATGTTGGCAAGTGCATCTCATCTGTAAATATACACCAGCGAGAGTTAAAGTTTCCACGTGGGATGGTTTGCTTCGAGTGGACGATTTTAGAGCGGACGCCTGGTCTCTTGTGCTGCTGAACAAGGCTGCTTTCGTTTGCTTGCATGTTTGTATCCACATATTGACGGTTCGGGGGATGTGTCATGATTTACTGAGACGACAATCGGTCTGCTGTTCACCGGGATTTGTGAATGCAACAGCATTAGCACTACGGCTTAACACGATTCGACGGTTTCGGTCTGAAAATAGAAAATTCTTGATATAATCAAGCTTTCCGGCGACAGCGACTTCGATGCAGAAGGGACGACACAAAGAGACATTCAGGTGACGGAAAGTAAGAGGGTAGTTATCGCGTCGTATCGATGATTTCAATGTAATCGATTCCGTCATATAGGGCAGAGCGTCACTTCATCGTTCTCCGCTTTGTATCATCCTAGAAGTTAGTGAAAGTGTTTCAGCATCAATCTTTTTTTTTCAGGGGTTACTGGCGGGGCTTTGAATAGATAAGAAGCTTCTACGCCAGGCCTTGGATGATATCGTTGCGTAAATCCTTTCGAATCATTTTTCCAGCCGTACACGGAACATGTCGTCCAACAAGATGAGGTTGCAAATGACTCGGAAAGAGCCACGTTGGAGAGTTTTGAGTCGTTTCGTCTGTTTTTTCAATTGTCTTTTGGTTATTTTGTTAGTCAGTGTTACGTTTGCAAGTGTTTAATACGGCGTTTCGTAATTTCTTCAGTCTTTTGTAGTTCAGTCCGTGAAGTGTGTTATTTATGTGCTATGAGAGTCTCCCAAAGCAGTTTTCCCGTATCAAAACTAAGAAGCTACCGTATTCTTTCCTGTGCGTTAGAATGATACAACTAAACTGATTTTGCATCATTTCATCAGCCGTGCAAGGATCAGGTCGTCCTAAGAGACGCTGATGACACTGCCTTGAAAGGTGTTATATTTCCAAGTTTTCTTTTCCCTTTCCCTCAGTCATGTTCATGTCCACTGTTTTGTATGGTATCCGAAACTTTTTGTTATTTAGTTTTTTAATGTGTGTTTTTCAGTCTTTTGAAGTTTGTTCGTCCTTCATGTGCTGTGAAAGTCATTCTGAGCAGTTTTCTCGAATCAAAAATAAGTTGTCATTATATCTAGGAGTTTAAAAATAGACTGGCCTGTAGTATTCGTGTTCATGCACATGCCAATGTCTGATTATGGCGCTGTGTGGGACTCGCATGTGCGCCTACCAACTCAAAAACCTTGTTCTAGTTCACCGACCACCTGGGTTTCCCCTCCGGAACTACCATGCAGTATTACTTCGGAAGGGATGTGTTATTCGCAATGTACACCGCATCCAATTTATTACTAAACAATTTTCCCGAGCTCCTTAGCTCCCATCATGCCGAGCCCTTTGACTCCCACCATGCCGATCCCTTCGGCTCCTGACGTTAATGTGTTACTTTCTCGCCAATCAGTGACCAACATGCGTCATGCTGAGCCCCTTTGGTTCCTGTTAGTAGACTTTCTACGATTTTACACATACAATTAAGACACGCTTCGCACCCAAGCCATCCGGTGCGCAATCCCACCTGGAAGCAGACATCTTCTTTTCACTTTTCGGACCTACCGGTAGGGTTCTGAAGTCACTCCAGCGATTCCGGTGGAGCCTGGCGTCTGGTTTACTGGCGCTCCGACGACGCAGACCGGTGCTACGACGCGTTCTGCTCGACTAGCCCCCGGGGGTGAAACTAGCCTACCCGTCAGAGAGTTCCCCGGCGAAGGAATTTCTCCAGGAAATCGTTCGTGCTTCCTTCTCGCTACCCGCCCATCGCATGTTGTAATCTTCCCGCCAACTCCACTGTAGTGCTGACATGACCTGTACTACATTCGTGTTCACCGCGTTTCACTTGTCTTCTTCGCTACACATACGTTCGACGATATTGTCTACGTTGACGTCAGCGCAGACAATGGCTGCCATTTCTCCTCGTGGGTGCGCAAATATTGGACAACTGAAGATGACGTGTTTAGGTGTTTTTTTCTGTCTCCCGACACTTAGAACATATCGGCGACCTTGCATGGCCGAATATGTGCAAATACTGCTTAAAGCACCCATGACCAGACTGATATTGCGTCATGTAGAAGTTAACCTCCCCGTGTGCTCTGCTAATCCACATTGACAGGTTGGGAATTAGACCATGGGTCCACCTACCATTTGCAGCGTTGTCCCACTGCTGCTGCCACTCGGATAGTGTGTTGGCTCGCACTCTTTTCCAAACTCCTCTTATGTCTCGGTCCCTGTAGCACTCGCTATCTTCTTCCAGTAGAAAGCAAATGGGGAGCATTCCGGCTATCACACACACGGCGTCTGACGAGATGGTTCGATGCCCACTCGACACGCGCATAGCCATCAGCATGGACGTACGGTTCAGTTGGGCGCGATTTCTTCCAGTCTTCAATGCCGCCAACCACACTGGGTATGCGGGGTATGACAATGATACGCTAGCTAGTAACCTTCTCTTGATACTGCTGACCGCAGAGTTGTTGGGCATGATTCGGGATAGTGCTGAGATCACTGCCGTGGCCTTCTTGCAGACGTAGTCGACATAACTATTGAAGTTCAGTCAGTCGTCCAACATGACTCCCACTTGTCTAACTTCGCGCTTTGAGTCAATGATGCACTCGCCGATTATGATTCTTGCATGCTACACTGTCTTTCGGTTGCTGATAATCACCAGTGCTGATAATCACCTAGCGATAGCTTTTTCCCACCGCCTCTGTGGCCAGTACTTCGACTTCTTCTCGTGACTCACCGATCACTAGAAGCGCCACGCCGTCCGCAAATCCGATGATCTTCACTCCTCTGGTAATGTTCAGCTTTAATACCTCGTCGTACATGGCATTCTAGAGGGTCGGGTGGAACGCCCGCCGTAATAGCCACACTCCTCTTTCCGGCGTCAGTTGCGTAAATCAGTTTGCGATTCAGGAAATAACTTTTCAGAATCTGGCACAGATACACAGGCACTCTCAATCTGTGTAACGAATCGGCGATTGCTGCCTAGCTGGCACTGTTGAAGGCATTTTTTACATCCAGGGTGACCACCGCGCAGTAACGGTTTCCTCTTCTCTGTTGCTTATGTGCCGTCTCCATAGCATCCACAACCGTTCTGATGGCATCTACAGTGGACTTGACTTTCCGGAATCCGAACTGCATCTCTGATAGACCGCTCTCACTCTCCTTGTACTTAGTGAACCTGTTTAGGACCCTTTCTACAACAATTCGCCAAGGGTATCCAATAGGCATATCGACCTATACGCTGATGGGTCGCCGGGAGGTTTACCTGGCTTCGGTAGCAGCACTAGCTTCTGCCGTTGTCAGGAAAACAGCCCTCCTGAATACAATGTTGTTTTGTGGTCCTGAACGTATCAGGATTTTCGCGGTGTGTGTGTGTGTGTGTGTGTGTGTGTGTGTGTGTATGTGTGTGTTTGTGTTTCATCATAATATAAAGAAGAAAAAACAGGAACGATCTCACATATGTTTTGTTTATTCATTCTTCTGTATTTTTTTTCTCACAATCACGGACATCATAATTTTTTTGTATGGATTTTACAGTTACAGCTTGTTACTGAATTAATGAAAGTTTAATATAACTGGCGCGTTTATGTTTGCTTTTCGGAATGAATTTCGTTAAAATATTATCGCTTGCTAATGTGCGACTTCGATTACAGTTTAATTTTCGTTTGTGTTTTTCTTTCTGTGTAGAAGCAATTCATAGACAAAAAAGTTATATTCGAAATACGCCGTATCGTATCAATTTAAACGTAGTTTTTTCTTGTATAAACTTAGATTAACTTCCTATGCATAATGTAGCACTGAACGAAGCTCAAGCATCCCCTCTCCCCCCACGTTGACTTGTCTCCATAAATTTTTTTAAAATTTTGTTCGAAGCTTAATCCCCCCACCCCTCTCCCCCAAGAAAAGTCTGCGTGGCTTAAGAATGGCCCCTAAGAAGAAGAAGTTCATACCTCTATCAGAACATGCGCCCATCCAGAAATACACTTTTTTTACTTTAGTAATCTGGATACTTCACATGTTGAAATTAGTGTTTTATTTGTATGAAAACCCTCCTCCTTCCAGAGGAGGAAGGGTCTCGAACCACCACTGAAACATTTCTTGGCTCCAAAACCCCATCGTGCCAACTTTGGTTCCATGTGCTTGATTGGTTCTCGAGTTATGCAGAAATTTATGTTTTATTTGTATGAGAGCCCGCCTTTACAAACGAGGGGAGGTCTCAACCCAACATAGAAACTTTTCCTACTTCCAAAAACCCCACATGCCAAATTTGTTTCCTTTTGCTTGATTAGTTCTTGAGTAATGCAGGAACTTCTGTTTCATTTGTATCAGAGCCATAGAAACATTGTTTGCCTTCAAAAACTACCACATGCTGAGTTTGGTTCTCTTTGCTTAATTAAAGGGTGTTCCGATCAAAATTTGGTCAAACAGTAATGTGTGTGAGTCAAACAAAGTTTTCATTAATAAGTCAAATTATTTTTCTTTTGCAATTTCAGTTAATACAGAATACAGGAGAAATATTCAGACAAGCTTACTTTTTACCGAATGCAAATTTCTGGGTCTTTCGTTTAACACTTGCCATACGATTTTGTACAGTCTCCTTGTCCACTTTATTCGCCGCAGAACGCCAGTTTGCCTTGAACTGTTTCTCGCTCACAACAGCTTTTTGAGTCTTCTTAAGGTTCCGCTTGACGATGGCCCAATATTGTTCGATTGGTCGGAGCTATGGCGTGTTGGGAGGGTTCTTGTCCTTGGGCACCACTTGAAAGTTGTTGGCAGCATACCACTCCATGGCCTTTTTTCCGTAATTGCTGGCTGCCAAATCCGGCCAAAATAGAACGGAAAAATTGACTCGCTCCAGGAAAGGCAGTAGACGTTTTTGTAGGCACTTGCTCAGATAAATTTCCTGGTTGACGGTTCCGGTCGCAATATAAAAATTCCTGTACAGGAAGCTGTTTAAAGTCTGCCTTGAAGTAAGTGTCATCGTCCTGGACCACGCAATCAAACTTCGCCAGCATCGTCGTGTACAACTTTCGCGATCGTGCTTTGGCCAACGTTTTTGTTTATCGTTGCGATTTGGAGTTACTACTTTCTTGTAAGTCGACAGTCCAGCGCGTTTTTAAGCGCTATCCTAGGTTGAAGGCGCCACTCCCAGCTTCTTTGCGACATCTCGGACGGAGAGGTTGGGTTTCCGCTCGAAACAGCGGGCAACTCTTTTTGTCGTCGTTGCGGCCTCCGGCTTTCGATTTTCCCATGATCCAGCTTTCCTGGCTGCCGACAAATGTTCACCGAACACTTTTAATACGTTGGTGACAGCTGATTTAGCCACATTCAACAATTGGTGTGAGAGAAGTTTGGATTTTCGCCATTTTCGCCACGTGTAAAATTTGGATGCGTTGCTTTTCTTCCTTCGACGACATTTTGATAACTGAAGTGCTTATCTTAAAATCAAAATTGAGGCATGATGCTACACACACACACATCTTCAAAATGAGGGGGGTGCAGAATTTTTAAATGCACGATGAAAGGAAATGCGTCAAGTTTATTTGTTTATTTATCAAATTTTTATCGAAACAGCCTTTAGATGTAGAGTTATACAGAAATTTGTGTTTCATTTGTCTAAAACGCCTTTTTTTAGTATTCTATAAGTGAAACTTTTGAAGAACATAAAAAATAGATATCAAAGAAGACTACAGTGTGTTTACTTTAACTCCAACGAAATAAATGAGAGGAACTCAAAAACTGATGAGGTGGGCACGTTAGTTTGCGTATCGGTGTAAACAGAACCCTTTAATAAACACAAGTGATGCCCAAGTAACACACAAAACATCTTTTTAAAGTGATTTATAATTGTATGTTTTATAAATGTATTATAAACGTATTACAAAATCTTTCAAGTTCGGAGCGGTTTGGATCTCTCGTTTTCCGACTAACGATCGAGCTAAAAATACTTTTTCCACTGCTGCGAGTGATTAAAACTTTATTATTGTTCTTTAAAACATGGTTCCATGCATTTAAAAAGCACGAACAGGACCAAGTTGTAATGGGTAATGGGTAATTCTAAATAATGTTGAAATTACATTACACCAACCATGTTTGGCAAAACGTGTTCTTTTTCGTAACGATGAATTTGTTATACAAGATTGTGGTTTCACTGTCAAATCATAGATACTCAGAGATGAATTTTCAACAATCGGAGTTGACTTGGCAAAGAAGTTGTAAACCTATCACGCCAGGGACTATTTCATATTTTTGTGTCATATTTTTGCATGAGGATTTTTTTTCCACTTGTATTGGTAACATTTGCTTCTATGAGCCTCTATTTTAAATCAACACACAGACGTTCTTAGGCTATAGTGCCCATTTGGTCACTGTTTTTACGTGGTGATCCAAATAGTTTTAATAAAATAAATTAGCGTTCATTTTTATTTTTTCATTTTAAATTTCATAATCATTTGTACATGATTATAGTCTTTTGTTGTGTTTGATAATGTATTTCTAGTTGTTTCCTGGCTTAGTGATATTCTTGATATTGTTCTTTCTTTGTATTCTCCCATACGCGGGGTAACGATCTGTGATGATGTTGTTTTTGAGAAGGAAATAATTTCAAATCACCATGAGGCTCTAGGAGTAGACAGCATTTTTTTTTGCTAGAACAAAGTTGTGAAGAGAAAGTATTGATAGTTCCGTTAGCTCACGGCAGGCTGTGAAAATTGAATAGAAGTAGTTTGAAATTGAGCGGAGGGCATTGTGAGGTAGTATACCGAAACAGGAAACACAGACTTTTCCCAAGCATCCCCATGCGGGGTAGGTCAAGGCGTGATCGAATACACCACCTTGACTGGCAGTGATATTATTGGTGATATCTGACTAAAAAGTTAGAATCACTCTAAACTAAACATTGTGGATTAAATTGGTGTCTAAACCCCAAACTACAGCTTACTCTCCAGCTTGGGATCTAGTAGCTATCCCAAGTTTCAAAATTTATGTGATACAAACTAATTTCTCTGTGAATGTGGACAAAACTATCAGGACGCAGATCACGTTATTTATTCTTGTTCTGAGCATCGTGAGGTCAGATCGGGGCTTTATGATTCCCTTCGGGCTCGAGGTAGACAACCCAATGTGCCAATTCGAGATATTTTGGATGTACGTGATTTGGAGTACATGAAACTCATTTATGTGTTTTTGACTAACTTTAGCATTAGATTGTAGTTAGTTTAACATGTATGTTTAGTATAAGTTTTTTTTTTGTGTTCGTGTGTGTTTTTTTTTCTCTTTCAAAAATGTTCGAATAAAAAGAAAACCAAAAGTTGTATAGTTATAAGTGTTTCAATAATTTAGAATTTAAATTTAATGTGTTATGTAAACCATACTTTAAATTCCCACCCTCTTTCCCATCCATAATTTGTAATTCCTATTAACCTCAAGACGGCCGCGAGTAATCGGCTCTATCCTCCTTTAGTTATAAGATAAATGATGTATAAAAGTATGAAAATTTGGCTCTGTAAAGTTTATTCGATTGAGCCTGTACAAATAAATGACTATTAAAAAAAACAAACTAATTAGAAACTTAGAAAAGAACGGGTCTACCATAAAACAAATGGATGAATAACAAAATAAGTTGCCACGAAAATGGAAAGTGTATTTTTAGTCGTTTCCCTTAGATTAATAGTAAGAAATGTAAGAGTTAATTGCGGCAACTCCCGCCAGTATCACACCAGATGTAAGTGCTTTTATATAAACGTTATACGACATGGCAGTAAAAAAAATGACTAGAATGTATGATCCTTTTTTGTAATAAATTCTTGGTCTCA